>JAWRVF010001026.1:0-121177 GCA_036785485.1 Physcomitrellopsis africana
CGTATTATTATAAGCAAACTTTGCCAATGGTAAAAGAGTTGTCCAATCATCTTGTTGGTAGTTAATGGTACATCTCAAATATTGTTCCAAGACTTGATTTACGCACTCCGTTTGTCCATTAGTTTGAGGATGGAAAGCTGAAGATAGCTTTATATCCACCTTTAGAATCTTGAAAAGCGTTCTCTAAAATCTCGATACAAACTGAGTTCTCTTATCCGATATAATATCCTTAAATAATCCATGATAGCGGTAGATATTGTCAAGGAAAAGCTTAGCTGTTTCTTTGCCTGTGATAGATTTTTTACATGGTATAAAATGTGCCATCTTAGTGAAACGATCTACTATCACAAATATGGAGTCATAAGAACCTGAATTTGGAAGATCCGTGATAAAATCCATAGACACAGAAGACCATGGTTGTTCTGGAATGGGTAATGGCTGAAGAAGTCCGTAGGGTCGGTGGCGAGGAGTTTTGATCTTGAACAAACATCACATGTTTTTACAAAATCTTTGACTCCCTTCTACATTTGAGGCCACCAAAAATCTCTAGATATCAACTTTAGAGTCTTATTGTACCCAAAATGTCCTGCTGCCGGGAAGTCATGATGAGCTTGAAGAACACGTAATCGTGCTTCACCTTCTGGAACATATAAGCGCCCTTCGAAATAGAGTAGATTTTTCTTGAACTCAAACTTTGAAATATCATGAGACTTAGAAGAATTATTCTTAATTTCATGAATAAGAGGATCTGAGGACATACTTAACTGGACTTACTTGAGAAAAGTTGAATCAACAGTTAATATTGATTTCGTTGCCCAAAGATAAAATTGCTCCGGCTTCAAGAGAGTCATTCTTTGTTGATCAAAAGCTGCATCTCCTTCTTTTGGTGCAAGATAAGAATGTCTAGAAAGTGCATCGAACAACCCCTGTTGTTTTCCTGGCCGATATGTAATAATGAACTCGAATCTTGATAGAGACATCCTCCAACGAGCCTGACAACGATTCAACACGCATGTTGACATGAAATACTCAAGGTTCTTGTGATCCGTATACACGATGACCGGACTAGAAGTGCCTTCTAGATAATGACGCCATTCTCGAAAAGAATCCACAATTGCGAGAAGTTCTTTATCGTGGATTTCGTAGTTGATCTCTGCTGCCGAAAATTTTCTGGAATGGAAAGCTACTAGATGGAGTTTGTCATCTGTTCCCATTTGTGACAATACTGCGCCCAAAACAAAGTCAGATGCGTCTGTTTCCATAAAGAATGCCTTGAAAAAATCAATGCGATACAAGATTGGTGCAGAAGTAAAAGCTATCTTCAAAGCTTCAAATGATGCTTCTGCTTCTTTACTCCACTCGAGCTTGTCCTTACAAGTCAAACGTGTAAGTGGGGCTGCAACTTGAGAGAAGTTCTTGATAAAGATTCGATAGTAATTGGCAAATCTTAAAAAACATTGTACATCCCTTACTGTTTTTGAAATCTTCCAATCCATGATTGTTTGGACTTTCTTAGGATCCATCATGAGGCCATCATTCGAGATGATATATCCTAAGAAGTCAACTTGAGTAGTGTGAAATACACACTTTTCCATCTTGGCATACAATCCTGTTTCTCTGAGTTTTTGTAAGACATGGCGAACATGTGTTTCGTGCTCTTCTACGTTCTTAGAGTAGATTAAAATGTCGTCTAGGTAGCAGACAACAAAATCATCTAAGAATTCATGAAAACATCGTTCATGAGATGTTGGAAAACAGCTGGTGCATTTGTGAGTCCAAAAGGCATAATATTATATTCGAAATGTCCATACCTTGTTCGAAATGCAGTTTTCCATTCATCTCCTTCTTTAATGCGAACCAAGTTGTATGCTGCTTGTAGATCTATTTTTGTATAGATCTTAGCTTGATTCAGTTGATCAAGAAGTCCAGAGATTAAAGGTAGTGGATACTTGTTCTTGATAGTGATCTTGTTAAGTCTCCGATAATCCACACACATTCGTAATGATCCATCTTTTTTCTTCACAAATAGAATTGGAGCTCCTGCAGGAGATTTGGAATGGCATATGAAGTTCTTGGCTAGATTCTCTTCAATATACTCCTTGAGTTCAGCCAACTCATTTTGTGATAGACTGTAGATTGGTCCAAAAGGAGGCTGAGATCCCTCTTCGAGATCAATCGAACAATCATATGGGCGATGCTTTGGAAGAATATCAGCATTCTTCTTCTCAAAAACATCTTGATAGTCTCGGTATTGGCTTGGAATGCTACTTGAAGCCTTTCCACTATCAGAAATGGGTGTTGCGTAAATAGCAAAAGTTGATCCTTCTTTTGTTGCGTGTATAAAAGCTTCTGCACCTATAAATACAGGTTTTACTATACCAAGCTTGTAGCTTTTTATTGGATCAATAGGATGTTTAATAATATCTTGAAAAAAGTCAAGTCTACGAGAATTCTAATCTATTTGAGGGTTATATTTTTCTAGCCATGACAAACCTAGAATAATTGGATTAGACGGAGATTTAATTATGTTAAAGGTTAAAATAGCTATTATGACCATCTATTGTTACTTTTATAGGACAGGTTTCATGAGCGACATCTCCTGAGGACAATGGGCGACCATCTATAACTTCTATATGTACGGATTTAGGTTTCTGTATTAAAGGTATTTTATGATTCTTAACAAATTGTTCATCTAGAAAACATGCTGAGGCTGCTGAATCTAATAAGGCAGAGGCTCT
Source organism: Physcomitrellopsis africana (assembly GCA_036785485.1). Classification (NCBI taxonomy): domain Eukaryota; kingdom Viridiplantae; phylum Streptophyta; class Bryopsida; order Funariales; family Funariaceae; genus Physcomitrellopsis; species Physcomitrellopsis africana. The sequence goes on from JAWRVF010001026.1 coordinate 2,739, forward strand.
GTAATTTTTTGGTCCTAAATATACATCTATCATAAAACAAGGAGAGGGTTCTGAGGAGAGAATATGACCTTTACTGGGAATTGTACAGGGTTCCAGCTGCACGGTCCCTATTGTAGCTGGACAAATTTGTTTTCCGATATGTTGTCTTCTTTGACAGCCGTACTCCTCATTTTGTAGTTGCGACATTTCTTTGGACAATGTTGAGCAGTGTGCTTAGGTTCTCTACAATATAAACATAATCCTTCTTGACGACGACGAATCTTTTCTTGTTCAGTAAGAGGTTTAAAACGTACCGTATCAATTTGCATGTCTTCTATTTCCAAATGTACGTTTTGTGAGGATGTTGATATTGCCATTGAATAATAACGTTGAGGCTCCCTTGTATGACTCTTGGATCGAAACTCAAAAAGTCGATTGTCACACTTCACAGCAAAATCAATTGCTTGACTCAATGTCTGAGGATCGGGTAAATTGAGCATTAACTTTTTTACCTCATATTGTAATCCGTAGAGAAATTGACTGATTAGTACAGCATCGTCCCACTTGATGTCGGTTGCTAGTTGTCAAAATTATGAAGCGTATAATGACACTGATCGATTGCCTTGTCGTAGGATGCAAATCTTGTTGGTTGCAACACGAATTGCATCATGTTCTCCATACATCGATCAAAATTCCGCAAAAAATGCCTCCAAATTATCCAATATTGGATCACGTCGTTCAAGAAAAGATGAAAACTACGATAAGGTAGGGCCCAAAAGTAACGTTCCAATAAACCTAACTTGAGATCCTTGCGTAGGGTAACTCTGAGGTTGAAGTTCGATCACCAGTTGTACCTGATTCATGAATCCTCGAAACTTAGATCTTGTGCCATCAAACTTCTCAGGCAAACTGATTTTTGGTTCTCTAACGTTTGAACGGTGCTCCATCATCGGTGAGGTAGCATGGTTTGGTGTAGATATTGACGTAGCTCCAACCATCTCTACATCTTCACTTCCTACTAATTTTGATGCTCCTTGTGGTGGTAAACTAAGTTGATGCATTATAAGCATTAGTTCTCTCATTTGCTCTTGCATTTGTGCCATTGCACTCTTCATTTCTGCAAGCTCTGCCATGATAATATAATAGAAAGGAAGATGTCTACTCTTACTTCAAGAAATACGAAACACACACTCAAAAGAAAAAAAATTCTAGAAACAATATCAATTTAGAAGTGGGTACTCCACAACTTCTAATATGCTTATGTCTTATCAAGAGAAAGGGATAATCCACTCTTAATCAAGAAAAGACAAAGCTCTGATATTGTATGTGTACTCTTGTCAATCTGTCAAGGACAATAACTAGATGAAATCAAATAAACAAGTGAAACCTCTCTCAAAGAAATAAATATAAAGAAGTATATGTATTAAAAAGAAACTAGAATGGCTAATGCCAAAAGACAAGAAAACTAGAGACTCTTGAACTAGACTGAAAACAAGAAAGGAGTTGACAAGAGTGAAGAAGACTTCACTCTTGTCTCTATTTATACTATCTACCTAAGGGCTAAGTGGCGATGTTCTATAGGACCTCCAACACGTGTCCAATTTACAAGACACGTGTCCAAGTTGCAAGACACGTGTCGAACTTGTAGGGCAAGTTTCCTATATGTTCGCCACGTATTTAGCTTGGTCTTCAAGCTACCAATATGTGCAACATGTGGCTAATTTATTAACCAAGTTTCTAATCCAAAAATCTACTATGGACACTTATAAAGTCAAAGCAGCGTCTATGAAGTTTCTAGGAAGTTTTTCTAAAGATATTATGGAATTAATCTGCTTTTACCTTCTTTTATCTAGTTCTATCTGATCATATAGGTAACTATGTATATGTCCGTGACAATGCGTATTCATCTATTCTTTCATGTCTCGCTTTTAGAAACCTATTATAAATTAAATATTGTTGAAAGAATTCTTCCGCCACCAACCTGTCACGGACATAAGATTTATTCTAGTGATAATATAGTTAATATAGATTAATAGAAGTAGATAAAATAAATTAATTTGATAATATCTTAGAAAGAAGCTTCTTAGAAATTTCATAGATGCGGAATCACCTTTATACATGTTTATAGGTGATTGGTAGGTTAGAAATTTGGTCAACAAGTTAGTCACGTGTTGTACATATTAATAGCTTGTCAAACAATCTAGCCATGTGTTGCATATGTTGGTAGCTTGCGGAACAAGTCAAGTATATGGCGCACATGTGGAAAACTTGTCTTAGAAGTTTGACATGTGTCTTACAAATTAGATACGTATAGGAGGTCCTATAGAATACCTCCATATAGCTCTTAGATAGATAATATAAATAGAGATGAGAGTGAAGCCTTCTTCACTTTTGTCAACTCCTTTATTGCTTCTAGTCTAGTTCAAGAATCTCATGTATTTTCTAATCTTTGGCAATAGCCATTCCAGTTTCTTCTTAAATATAGATACTTCTTTATTTCTATCTTATTATTTTATTTTGACATAGTTTTTTATTAACTTATACATTTGTTTTAATTCATGTCTTTGATAGATTGATAAGAGTGAAGTTACAATATTAGAGCTTTGTCTCTTCTTGATTAAAAGTGGATTACCCCTTTTTCTTGATAAGACATAAGCATATTAGAAGTTATGGATTATCCACTTTTAAACTTATATTGTTTTTAGAATTTTTTCCTTTGTTCTTGAGTGTTTTATTTTAAAGCGAGAATAAACAATTTTTTCCTTTTCTATTGTAGTATCATAGTAGAACTTAGTGAAATGAAGAGTGCAATGGCACAAATGCAAGAGCAAATGAAAAACTTAATGCTTGCAATGTACCAACTCAATACACCACCGCAAAGAACAACAAGATTAGCAGGAAGCAAAGATATAGAGATGATTCAAGTTGCTTCAAGCCATACCACTTCACCTATGATTGAACATCATTTAAGTATCAAAGAACCAAAGATTAGTTTGCTGGAGAAATTTAATGGCACCAGATTTAAATTTTGAGGATTCATCAATCAAGTACAACTGGTGATTGAACTTCAATTCCAAAGTTATTCAATTTAGGAATCACAAGTCAGGTTTATTGGAACACTACTATCACATTATGCTTTATCATGGTTTTTGTCCTTTCTTGAATGACGTGATCTAGTATTGGATAATTTGGAGGCATTTTTAATGGAGTTTTGATCAATGTATGGAGAATATGATGCAATTTGTGTCGCAACCAATAAGATCTGTATCTTGTGACAAGGCAATCGATCAGTGATATCATATACTTCACAATTTTGACAATTAGTAATTGACACCAAGTGGGATGATGTTACACTTATTAGCCAATTTTTTTATAGATTACAATATGAGGTAAAGAAATTAATGCTCAACTTACCTGATCCTCAGACATTGAGTCAAGCAATTAATTTTGCTGTGAAATATGACAATTGATTTTTTGAATTTTGAGCAGAGAGCCACACAAGACAACCTCAATGTTATTACAATACAATGGCAACATCAACGCCTTTTCAATATGTACATTCAGAAGTAGAAGGCATGCAAATTGACGCGATACGTTTTAAATCTCTTACTAAACAAAAAAAGGTTCGTTGTTATTAAAAAAGATTATATTTATATTACAGAAAATCTAAGTACATTGCTTAGCATTATTCGAAGAAACCATGCAACCACAAGATGAAAAGTACGGTTGTCAAAGAAGACAATATGTTGAAAAACGAGTTTGTCTAGCTATAGTAGGAACCGTTGTCGTGGTAGAGAGAATTTGCTTCAAGAAAGCGCTAGGCTTCTGGCTACCACTAATTACTCAAGCAAGATCCAAGTATAATAAAACTCCCAAATTTATATTAAAGATTTCTTCATAGGGCTATTACACCTAATAAATAAGCCTTATTTCATCAAACCACTCAAAACATAACAAAATATTCTAAACCCTCATTCCCCCGTATGAAGGGAATTTTTCTTGAACTTTAATAATCCATAACTTTTAATCCAACTGTCTAAATCTACTCCAAATTTACATGAAGTACTGATGTATTCTTCAAAACTACCACCACAAATTTCAACTATTTATTTATTACCGATTTTTAGAAATCGTCAAAACCCTAATAGTAGCTTCAAACTCTTGTTTACAAATACTCATGTACTAAATTCTTCATATCTCACAATCTAAAAGTTTCAATCCTATGAAATTTTGATGTATAGCTTTTTAGCATAGTAATACACCTTCTTAGAAAGTTTAAAATAAAAATTCATCCAAAAACTCAAGATATGGTAAATCCCATCACTATCAACAAAATGGTATACTTACTGCCTTGGAATTCAATGTGCTGTCTTTGACTCCCAATATCTCCTTCTTCAAAACTCCAATTGTAATAATTCTTCCACATCAGGTGTAGAACTTAAAATCACCTCTCTAGTCGCACCTCTTGATCTCCAAAAGCTCCTATATAATTCCTCAAATCTTCAAAAGAGTGACAGTAGGTACAATTTGTACACCTTAACTTGAAGCACCTACTCCTCCCTCATTAAAACTCCAAATCCCTCGATTTTTATACCAAAATTGTAGTCCAAAAAACAAGCTTTCTAATCCTAGTCTTTGATTTTCTAATGGCTCCTTGAAGTTGCCGAAATCCTTGTTAAGGTTGCGGGCAGCCTCCTCAAAGCCCATTGGGCATGGTATTCAACCAATAGGGATGAAGTTCTCCATTCCTTGCCTTCATCCGACCATGCCTTGATTTCATCCCTCCCAATTAGCCTCCTACTAGCTTAAATTTTCATCCTTTGGCTTCCACCTTCTCTCAAGGCTTCATACTAAACATTTAGATCTATATAATTTAAATCCCATAACCAAATTAAGTAAAAATCTAAAATAAAGTTTCTTATACTAATTCCCTTTAATTTACTTTACTAACCATTTGAACACATATCTAAATCTATAATCATATTATGCATTTTGAGTGGATTTTACATATTGTAAGCAATTACAGTACGACACTGTGGAGTTGGAATCTTATACAATTCCTAGTAAAGGTCCTATCTTCTCCTCAGAACTTTCTCCATATTTTATAATAGATTTCTATTTGAGACCTAAAAATCACAAAGCCTCTACCTTATTAGATTCAGGAGCCTCGGCATATTTTTTTGAATAAAAAATTTGTTAAAAATTGTAGAATACCTTCAATACAAAAAATTAAACCCGTACATGTAAAAGTCATAGATGGTCGCTTGTTATCTTCTAGAAACATTACTCAAGAAACTCTTCTTATAAATATAATAATAGATGGTCATAATAATTGTATAATCTTTAATATAGTTAAATCTCCTTCTAATCTAATCATTTTAGATTTATTATGGCTAGAAAAGTACAATCCTTAAATAGATTCAATTTTCCATAGACTTGACTTTTTTCAAAGCAATAATAAGAATCTCGTAAGTCAAATAACAAACCATAAGCCTATTATAATAAAATTCATACTTATAGGTACAAAAGTATTTATGAATGAAACAAAAGAAGGATTATCTTTTGTTATTTATGCTACATCTATTTTTGATGGTGGAAGGACTTTAAGTGGCATTCCAAGCCAATATCAAGATTATCAAGATATTTCTTAAAAGAAAAATACAGACATTCTTCCAAAGCATCATCCATATGATTGTTCAATTGATCTCAAAGAGGGAACTTAGCCTCTATTTGGACCAATCTATAGTCTATTCTAGAATGAATTGGCTGAACTCAAGAAATATATTTATGAGAACTTTGCCAAAAATTTCATACGCCATTCAAAATTTCCAACAAGAGCTCCTATCTTGTTTGTAAAGAAAAAAGATGGATCACTACGGATATGTATAGATTATTGAAGGCTCAACACGATTACCATCAAGAATAGCTACTTTCTACCTTTAATATCTAGACTTCTTGATCAATTGAATTAAGCCAAGATCTATACAAAAATAGATTTAAGAGGAATTTACAAGCTAATACACATCAAAGAAGGTGATGAATGGAAGACTGCATTTTGAATAAGGTATGGATATTTCGAATATAATGTCATGCCTTTTGGACTTATAAATGCACCAGCTATTTTTCAACATCTTGTGAATGACGTTTTTTGTGAGTTTCTTAATGACTTCGTTGTTTGCTATTTAGGCAATATTTTAATCTACTCTAAGAATACAAAAGTACATGAACTTCATATTTGCTATTGTTGTGATGAGAATCTTAGCCCTAAAAAACACTGGATCTTTTGTGCCTCTAGTTTCTCATGTGTAAGATGAGATTCATAAAATTCATAAAATTGAAGAATTTACATAAAAACATACTTTATTAACCTTAGCATATTCTGTCTTTACAAACCTGTCCTCAAATTTGCTCATAAATCCTAGGATATCACATCAATTGAAGCAAAATTTAGACACAAAGTACTTAAAGAAGTAAGAAAGCAAACCCCATAAACCTATTGATTATAGCTCATGTAGTTAGAGAGAGCCATGTTGTCAAAGTAATCTCTCCTTGTTGCCTTTGATTCTAGACCCCCTTTGCTTCACACCTTTATTGCTCCTTATTAACAAAGACCTAAGTATTGAAATTTGGTAGACTTGTTGCTTGCTTTATGTTGTAAACATCTTCTAATTTTTGCTCCAAAATTCCTCTTTGAACTAGAGTTATAGACTCTATCCTTCTTCTTTAATTTTGTCTTCTAACAACTCTAGATCTGACCACAAATTTCCTTATAATTCTTTAAAAATAACTCCAATAGCAATCAGTTTCTTATACAACTTAATAGACTCATATATCTACAAACTCCAATAAATTTTATTCAAAATACTACTCTGACCACAAAGATATGCTCCCTCAAACTTCACTAACTTGGAGATAGACCCCTATTACTTTGAAAGAGCATAACATTTTATTAATAAGACAAAAGAGTATCAAACTTCCTTTCATCTCTTTCTTAACTTACATAAATCATTTCTATCAAATTTTATACTTAAATTTGTCCCCTAACTCTTTTTATATCTAAAAAAACCCACACACACACATTGCCTATACAAACCCCAATCTTGCCTTCACTCTATTTCTCTTTTCATCCATATCTGGTTACAATTTCACTCATAATTCTTTGCTTAGAGATCATATTGACTTTAGATTTTGATACAAAGTAGTTAATTCTATAAAGAATAAAAATCCAACAAATTTCGCCTCTAGAGTCCAAGTGGTTCTCAAGAGCCAAGGCCTGAAATTTAGTAACCCTCAATGCCCTAGTCTTAAACATCTACAACTTTGACGACTCATATCTCCCTTGATATTTAATCAAAAGACATGAAAATTATTTCTATATATTCTTTATCTTGTCTACTATAAATTTTAAAAAAATTGCACTTAAAATCCTCTCCAAGCTTCCTCTACACACCAAAACATACACTATCTATTTAAAAATCCTATGCCTCCTCTAAAAGAACCGTCCTCCTTCTTCTTCACGACCCCTCTTTGTCATCCCCGCCCGGTCTCTCTTCTTTCCTTGGTCAAAGAGACACCTTAGCCATGTTTCTCTATCTCTTTAATCTTTTATCTTGGATTAACTTGAGGAAATCTCACTTTTTGAGGTAAATTTCTATTCTAACTCCTTACTACCATTTTTCTACCAACTTCTCTTCTAATTTCAGTCCACAACATTTTAAGTTTAGATCTAAGATAGAAGAAAATAAAGATAAAATAGATCTAAAATAAAATAGAAAAAAACCTAACAAGTAAAAAGAAATAATTTAGATTAGATTAGAGATAAAAAAGAAAGAACTATATCCTACACTGCCAAGTCGAAGAAGCTTATGTGGTTAAGTTCTTAGCTATTTTGGAGCTGACGTGGATTTGAATCCACTTGACTTCACTATAGAAATCCTTGGCTTCATGACTTGGTACTGCTAGTAAAAATTTCAATAGGAAATTAGTAGTTTTGCCTACCTATCATTCCTGAGCTTGTGATAAATACTGTAACCTCCAAGATAATGAGGTTATAACCACAATCCCTTCTCTTTTTCATCCTCTCCTCTTCTAATCTTAATCTTTTTATTTTAACTTATTCTTTTATATCTTTCACATTATGTTTTAATTTACAATGTGACACCGTGTGTTACAAAAATTTAGAGATACAAGATTATATGCTAAGGTGGAAAAGTGTGTATTTCATACTACTCAAGTTGACTTCTTACGATACATCATTTCGAATGATGGTCTCAAAATGGATCCTAAGAAAGTTCAGACAGTCATAGATTGGAAGATTCCAAAAATAATAAAAAATATGTAATATTTTTTAGAAATTATCAATTACTATAAAATCTTCATCAAGAAATTTTTTCAAGTTGCACCTCCACTTACACGTTTAACTTGTAAGAACAAATTCAAGTGGAATAAAGAAGTAGAAGCATCGTTCAAGGCTTTAAAAATAACTTTTACTTTTGCACCAATCTTGTATCGTGTCAACTTTTCTAAGATATTTTTTATAGAAACAAATGCCTCAGACTTTGCTTTAAAAGCAATATTGTTACAAATGGGAGAAGATAACAAATTTCATCTAATAGCTTTCTATTCCAATAAATTTTCAGAAGCAGAGATCAATTATAAAATCCATGATAAAGAACTTTTTGCAATTGTGGATTCTTTTCAAGAATAGCGTTATTATCTAGAAGGCGCTTCTAGTCCACTAATTGTATGTATAAATCACAAGAATCTCAAATATTTTATATCCGCACGTATATTGAATCACCGCCACGCTTGTTAGAACATGTCTTTGTCAAGATTCAAATTTATTATCACCTACCAACTAGAAAAGCAACAAGGTTTATCCAATGTCCTTTCTAGACGTTCTTATCTTGTACCAAGAGAAGGAGATTCAGCTTTTGATCAATAAAGAATGATCCTCTTGAAGCCCGAGCAATTTCATCTTCGAGCAATGAAATCAACATTAATTATTGATTCCACTTTTATCAAGAAAATCCAATTTAGTATGTCTTTAGATCCTCTTATCTATGAGATTAAGAATAATTCATCTAAGTCTCATGATACTTCCAAGTTTGAATTTAAGAATAATTTGCTCTATTTCAAAAGATGCCTATATATTCCAAAAGGCGTAGTACGACTACATGCTCTAGAAGCTTGTCACAACCTCCCTACGACAAGATATTTTGGATATAATAAGACTTTAGAGCTAATATCAAGAGATTTTTGATGGCCTCAGATGTAGAAGGCTGTTAAAGAGTTTGTACAATCATGTGATATTTGTTCAAGATCAAAAACTCCTTGTCACCAACTTTATGGACTTCTCCAACCATTATCTATATCAAAACAACCTTAGTCTTGTATTTCTATGGATTTTATTATGGTGTCGTGTTGTGATTCGGCTACCATGTGAAAAAATTATATATATATATATATATATATATATATATTTAATGTACAATTTATTATAGAATTATATAAAAGCCAAAATAGTGAGATTTATTGATTATAAGATGGGATTAGGTTGCTAATTCAGAAGGGATCTATTAAAAGAATTATTATTAAGATTTATACAATCTTATTTCTTCTTTTGATAGTAATTTTGAGGTTGATTTTATATTGATAGTAACTTTTGTATATCTTAAAAATCACCTTTGTTAGACATTGGTGATCCTTAAAATCTTAGTTTACTTCTTTTATTTGGTGCTTAAAGCACAAATTATGTAAATCTTATAAGAAGAAGGGTTAGAAAAGGGTCTTTAGTGTAAAAAGGGTAGTTTGGCCATCTTTGTGGATGAATAGAGGTGGATGATAGAAATCTCTATTCTAATTGGCCAAAAATCATACCCAATGGGCTTTAAGGAGGCTGCCCGAGGGTTTATTAGGATTTAGGGTTTTTATTTCAAAAGAAGTCAAACATCAGAGGCTAGGATCATAAGGTTTAGGTTTTTGGATCTGGTTTAGGTGCAAATTTTGTGTGATTTGTACTTTTTATGAAGAAGTTATAGGCGCTCAAAGTGAAGGTGTTGATTTTGGACCTACTGTCACTCTTTTGGATATAACTCGCACACGTAGAAAGAAATTGAGGATCGGCGATTGAGATTGGAGAAAGCACTTTTACGGCTACACTTTTTATGTATAGCTTGATAAAATCTAAGCTAGGACAAAGGAGATATTGGGAGTTGAAGTCAATGCTTACAAACTTAAGCGCAGTAAGTGACCTACTTACATAGTGGTTTCATTTTGAGCTATATCTTAGGCAATTTGATAGATTTTTGGCTCGAAATTTTCAAAAGTGTACATGTTTATGTCACAAGACTATGTGCAAAAATTTTGTGGCATTAGAATTTTGAATTTGTGAGATATAAGGAAAATAGTGCTCACGTGTCTTTGAGCTAGGGTTTTAAGCATTTGCTAGGGATTTTGAGATATCAGATGATTGAAAACAAATTTATGGTTGATTCTTTCTTGTAGTGAAACTTAATAAAATTTTCTATATTTTAAAGTAAATGTTTTAGAAATTGAATGGTTGGATCAAGAATTAATGAACTCTAAAGTTCAGCAAAAAATAAGTCTTTACGGGTGAATAAAGTTTTGAAGGATTTTTGTGGAAATTTGAACCCTTTTTGTACAAACTTACTTGAATACAAGAGGGTTTATATACATAACTTTTCTTTTGTGAGATTTTTGTATTATTTGTCCTTTTTATTATGGACAAATTACCTGTTGGATTTTTGCCATCAAGTTTCAAATAAACTTTCCACAGCCAGGTACCTAGTGTATTCCCAAATAGAAGGCCCCGTCATACAACAACAGATCTTCCAAAGTTAAGTTCATATGATTCTATATTCATGATTTTAGATTGTTTTACCAAGATGGCACATTTTGTACCATGTATAAAATCCATTACAGGTGAAGAAACAACTAAACTCTTCCTTGATAATATCTATTGCTATCATGGACTTCTAAAGGATATTATATCAAATAGAGGAATATAATTTATATCAAGGTTTTCGAAGGCTCTTTTTAAAATACTGAAGATAGATATAAAGTTATCCTCAGTTTTCTATTCTCAAATTGATGGACAAATAAAACAAGTAAATTAAGTTTTTGAGCAATATTTGAGATGTACCATTAATTATCATGAAGATAATTGGATAATTTTTATGCCATTAGCAAAGTTTGCTTACAATAATTTTTTACATTCTTCTGCTCAACAAACTCCATTCTTTACAAATTATGGTTATCATCTACGACTTGATACTTTTGACTTTTCAAAAGCTGATAATCGTATGACGGAAGATTTAGCAAATTGTTTATCAGAGCTACATGCAACAATGAAGGCAGAACTAAAGCAAGCTCAAGAACAACAAAAAATCAATGCAGATGTCTATTGCAAGGAACAACCACAATTCCTCGTGGGCAATAACATATGGTTACTTTGTCGTAATATCAAGACTATCTGTTCTTGTGACAAGCTGGATTATTATAGGCTTGGACCTTTTTTGATTTGTGAACAAATCAATCCAGTTACTTATTGATTATGCCTACCAAAATCTATAAAGATCCATCTTGTATTTTACATTATTGTGGCAAAAGTCCACTTTGGGTGGATGCAAGGTCCCTCTTTACAATCAAGTTGGATCGAATATGCACAAACCTTCTTAATTTTCTCTTTTTGTAGTTACAAAACCATGTGTGTAATAAACCAACAAACCAAAAGCTTGAAATTTTATAAATCCAAATCCAGTCATTTAAAAAAGTTCAAACTTTGGAAATATAGAATTCACTTCTTTAATCATCTTCAAAAAAATTCTCAATTGTGAATTCGTTACCAATCACCAAATATCATCAAAATATTAGCAAGTAATTTTATAAGTCAAAACCAAATTAGAAATTTGAAAATTTATATTTTTAGGTCCAGCTATTTAAATAAGCTCAAAATTTGGAAATATAAATTTTATATCTTTAATCATTGTCACAAAATTTTTGAACTCTGAATTCATTCCCGATTATTAGATATCATCAAAATATTAGCATGAAACTTTAAAAGTCAAAACCAAATTGGAAACTTGAAAATTTATATTTTGAGATTCAGCTATTCAAATAAGCTCAAAATTTGGGAGTATAAAACTTACATCTTTGATCATCATCACACAAAATTACCAATCTAAATTTGTTGCCAAACGACTGGTATCACCAAATTCTTAACATGTACTTTCAAAATCAAAATCCTAGATGCCTAAGAATAAAATTTGTCATTTCTCCCTAATCAAAGTTTCAATTGATATGAGATTTTAGACATAGATTCTTTATAGTAAAATTAATATGTATACAAAAAATGAACTTCAAATTCATCTTGAAACTCAAGTTCTAGCTTGAAACAAATCCTTCTATTTATCTAACTTCTTCAAAATCCTAGTTTAATTTGCTGGTTTTAATTAGCCATATCTCACTTATTTTAGACTCATTTCTATCAATTCTTGGATATTAAATATTTAGTTTAAAGTCTAGTTTCTAATCCAAAATTTTAATTTCTTGTTAGTATCTTAAAACTCCTAATATATCTAGAAAAGAGACAATTAGTATCATATTAGTAGCCTAAGTTCAAACAAGCATATTTCTCTCATCTAAGCTCTGAATTATGAGTTTCTACTACCTAAACTCATGCCAAGAAGAAGCTCTCTTTTAATACTTCCCTGGACTAGCTAAAAAACCTCATCCTCTTTTCTTCTGAGTTTGTCAAAGAAATCATAGCCAAGGTCTTTAAAATCTAAGTCAACAACTAATAGTTTAAAGTTATAAAAATACCAAATCTAATCCTCCAAGTCAGCACTATTAATGGCAACCAACTATTGACATCCAAACCTCCATCTTAATAAAATTCTAAATTCAACTTCAAAGTCAAAACTCCTTATATCTATAAATATAACCCTGAATCTACTAAAATTTAAGATTGGAAAAAAGATAAAAGAAATAAAAGAAGTTTTCAAGGCTAAATCAAAGTTAAAATTAAGATTAAAGATAAAATAAAAATTTAGCCAAAGAAAAAAAAAGAAAGTGAGAAATTTTTTCTAAACTATATAAAAACTTAGATTGGTAAGAAGAAAGAAAGAACTTAATAAAATTTTAAAGAAAAGAAAGTTAAATAAGATTTCTATATATAGATGTATTTACTTTATGACAACATATCACTATTCAAGCCATATAAGATAGTAGATATATAAGAAAGAAGACAAATGCCACCGCCTCCTATAGAAGTGGACAACAATGAAGAATTCGAGGTCAAAGAGATTTTAGATTCAAGGCGGCATTGAAATCAATTGGAATATCTTGTGCATTGGCACAGATACGATATTAGTGAATGCATATTGGAGCTATGTAGGAATCTAGCAAATGCATCAATAAAAGTTAATGCATTTCATGGACAACATCTGTCAAAACCAAGATAAAGAATCAAGAATATCTTTACTATAAAGCAAAGCAGGTTCTATAGAGGTTTCATCCTACCTTGTATTATTGTTGTTATTTCCTTGGATTTATTCATACTAAAGAGATGGAGGATCAACAACTAGTGAACTCAGCTCATGAGCCATTGTTTACTAATTTACTGGACGAGACATTATGACTATCACAACTTTCAAGACGACAGAATAGAAATGAAGACTCTCAAGAATAACATGTCTTTCCTTGGATTGATGGCAAAATATAACATGTTTGATATCACAACCTTGGAAGAGACTCTTGATGTTTGATGTTACTTTTAGAGATACGAACTACTTCTCATGGTATTCCAAATGTTTGCTTTGAATGAAGTTATGAAGGTTTTAATAATGATTAAATAACAGGGTGGTCTTCTTGCCCTGATATGAGACACTATTGATGGCTGAAAGGACCTATCAACTACCTTCACAGGAAACAAAGATCAAAGTACTTGGCAAGCTTAATTCAACGTATCTTGGACTTCTTCAACATGTAATCACCGTTCCTTGTGGAACTTGTTTCTAGAAGGGGAGATAATGTCACGGACATAAGATTTATTCCAATAGTTATCTAATTAATATAGATTAATAGAAATAGATAAAATAAATTAATTTGATAATATCTTAGAAAGAAGCTTTTTAGAAGCTTCATAGATATGGAATCACCTTTATATATGTCTATATATAATTGGTAGGTTAGAAACTTGGTCAACAAACTAGCCACATATTGCACATATTGGTAGCTTGTCAAACAAGCTAGTCATGTATCATATATATTGGTAGCTTGCGGAACAAGCCAAGTACGTGGCACACATGTAAAAAACTTGTCTTGTAAGTTTGACACGTGTATTACAAGTTAGACACGTGTAGAAGGTCTTATAGAATATTCCCACGTAGCTTTTAGATAGATAGTATAAATAGAGACAAGAGTGAAGCCTTCTTCACTCTTGTCAATTCCTTTCTTGTTTCTAGTCTAGTTCAAGAGTCTCATGTATTTTCTAATCTTTGGCAATAGCCATTCCAGTTTCTTCTTGAATATACATACTTCTTTATTTCTATCTTTTTATTTCATTTTGACATAGTTTTTTACTAATTTATACATTTGTTTTAGTTCGTGTCCTTAACACAACCCTAGTTGAAGTCAATCAAGAATTTGAATCCAAAGTGGATGAAATATTAGATTTGCATATAAGACATGGATGATTGAAATATTTCATCTATTGAAAGGATTATGGAGTTAGCAAAAGAACATAGGAACCTTTAAATTATCTCAAGAATGTACCTAAGAAAGTTTACAAATTCCATCAATAATATCCTAAAAAACCTAGATTCAATTGTCATTGAAGTTTTTATAAACAACAACACCTCTTAGCTTTTAAATGATACTTTCTCTCAACATTAAAAGACCAATATAAAAAGGGGAGAGCCATGCCAAGACTTGCATTAATATTTTTTCTAAGATAGAATAGATCATGTTAGAAGTTTATTAGTTATCATATCAAATCTTTGCGTTTCAAGAAAATTGCAGGAACAAGAGTTAGAAGACTCTTCTATCATACAAGCGATTGGAAAATCATTGCAACTTTTACAAGCTATTGGGTTTGAAGAATATGGACAATACAAAGAAGGAATATTTCAATGTCAAGTAAGGCCATGTTTGGAGTCTTTGGAGATATGGTGTCATATTACGTATTGTCTTGTTAGGGAATACACTGGGCACTTGTTTGTGGAAGGTAAAGTTGTGTTTCCAAATAATCAAGAAATTCTAATAGATTTCACCCATATATCAAGAATATAATTCAAATTTCAATTCAAAAGTATTTCAAAATACTCCTCTAAGTAACATCAACCATACATATATCCCAATTGCATTGTTTCTTTTATAATTAAGCAATTTTTATTTTTCTTTGCAAGCCCTAATCTTAATCAATGAGTTTTGACAAGCTATAACTTTTAATTAAACTATCCACTTAGTGTGAAATTTTGCATAAAAATGTCAATATAAGCCTTCTATATGCTTAAAAAAATTCAGCCCAATCCAACTTACAAATTGCAAGAAAATGCCTAAAAACCGCATTGATGACACTCGGCCGCCAACTTGAAAATTGATGCTGAAATTCCAATGGTGATTTCTCCTTCTTCAATTATTAACTTCAGCTCAAACTTGGTATGCAATTTGATCTCTAAGTCTTCTATCACCATGCTAAAATTTACATTGATCCAATTGATAGATCTTTAGTTATCATAGAAATCCTATTCAACCCTAAACTGCCACCTTCCGACAACCCTTTGTATCAAAGCCCAATTATCTCTTGATTGCATTGTTAGATTAATATAAATTTTTGTGCACACTTAGCACACCCAACAATCTAAATAATATCAAACTTTGAACTATAGATGCTACACAAATTGCAAAAATTAGTCAAGAATGCAAGCCATCATTGTCTTATATAAAATCCAAAATACCAATACAAACATTGACTTTGAACAATGATTGCAAAGTCATCCAAAATCCTATGGCAACAAATTTAATGTCTTTAAAATAAGCTTCCTGCTAGCTCTCTTATCCTACTTGCCAATCTGTAAAATCTCCCATAATTTGCCCTAGGCGGCCATTTTAGTGGCCAGAGGTCTGATTTCAACCCTGTCCTATAAACGGCCAATCCTCGGATATCAATCTAACCTATCCTAGGGATTTTATAGCCCAATCCTACTTTCAACTTAACCCTAGTATCAATCATGTTAGTAACTTATCTTTTTTATCATATTTTTACTATTTTATGGCCTTTCTAAGGCAATAAAAGAATTACTATAGCCTAGAAGGTAAAATTACTAACTAATTCTTATCTCTTAGCTATTAAGTGAAGAAAATAAACTGAGAGGCTTTCATAAAAACCTTGTTAAAATATATAGAATTCTTGTTGAACTAAGATAATAGAGTATTATTTAGAAAATTATTTTTAGTCATAATTTCACCATATAATTGTGTTACAACACGACAACGGCCTCATCACAAAAATCTCGATTCAAATGCCCGAGCTTTGGTAATACTCTTTGAAGTTGAAAGGGTGACTCCAAGTGGACCAAAAATTATGTTTGGAGGATGTTTTGAAGATTGCAATAAAGAGCAAATTCTTGGATGGGACGTTGGTTTAATAGAGATTATATTTGGAGGTCATCGACGCTATCTCTAGGGCCTTGTTGAACCGATTACCAATGAACATAAAACAGAATATATTGCTTTGCTATTCCAACAAATTTTAGAGTTTTTACATATGTGATTTGATCATCAAATTGCTTTGGCTCCTCGTGAAACTTGTCGCTACAAGGAGAGGTGATGTCACGGATATATTTTAAGTTAGTACTTTTTAGAACTTTCTGTAGTCTTCTAGAACCTTCCATAACTTTTTAGAATCATCTAGAATCTTCTATAGCTTTTTAGAATCTTCTAGAATCTTCTTTAGTCTTTTAAGAATCTTCTATAGTCTTTGAAAATCCTCTAGAATTATCTAAAATCTTCAAGAACCTCTTGTAGACTTTTAGAGTCTTTTAAAATCTTCTTCAATCTTCTAAAATTTTCTAAGATACTCTTAGAAGATTCAATAGGATATAAGTCTTGTAATATAAATAAAAGGCAAGACCAAGGAGCACCTCAATCTTACCAACACAAGTTTTTGAGCAATCAAAAGTGTTGCCTTGTTCTTGATATCAATCTAGTCTCTTGTTCTTGATGTCAATCTAGTCTCGTATTCTAGATCCAATTCTTGTTATTGTCCATCCAGTTCTTTGTTCTTGAAATTATTCTAGTTTTAAAATCTTCTCTTTGTTTCTTTGCTAATCTGCTATTTTGTATCCATGACACTTGGTATTGTTCGTGTATTCATTTAGATAATTCAAATCTTTGTTGGTTTCTTTTTTAAACTTCTTTCTGATTTAAGTCTCTTATTTTATATTCTCATATCCTTGACATTGGATATTTCTTCTATTATAGCAACAAAATACCACATTATAGAAAAATTTACTGAAGATAATTTATATCTTTGAAAAGAGAGGATTAAATTTATTATAATTGATAAAAGATTATAGAAGGTTGTATGTGGAAAATATAAGAAATATACCAAGTCACTTATAGATTTGACAGAGTTAAAAAAATAAAAGGATATAGATAAGTGAATATTATCTATTTAGTCTAGAGTTTATGACTACAAGCAAGACAATAAGTACAACAATTACATAACAGAGTCTAGAAGAAATATATAAGATTAAAAATATCTCAAGTCTATTATTTTTTATTCATAGATTTTAGACTATTATTATATTACATATCATCTTGTTTGAAAATACACTGAGTACTTGGCTGTACTAAATTTATATTTTATAATTAATCAAGAATCTAACAATCATAATAAAATTATAAATAAATTTTAATTGAATCTTTAATAATTTTAATTGAATTTTAAAATAATATTAATAAAAATCCAAAAAAATCATAAAAAAAATTTTAAAAAATCATAAAAAACCTTTAAAAATTCTAAAAAATTCTTTAAAAAATCACAAAGAAATCTTAAAAAATTCTAAAGAATTTCTAAAGAAATCATAAGAAAATACTAAAGAAATACTAAAGAAATCATAAAAAAATCTTTAAAAAATCTTAAAGAAATCATAATAAAATCTTAGTCAATTTTAAAGAAATTTTAAATAAATCCTAATTAAACTTTAATCAAATCTTAAAAAAATCCTAATAAAATAATAATAAAATTTTAATCAAATTCTAATTGAATCTTAATCAAATCTTTAAAATATCTTTAATAAAACCTAATCAAATTATAACCAACTTTAATAAAATTCTATAGATATTTTAAATAAATTTTTAAAAAAATCTAATTAAATCCTAACTAATCTTAATAAAATCCTAAAAAAATCTTAAATAAATTCTAACAAAATCCTAATCAAATCCTATTGCACATTTAAAATCTCAATAACCATTAAATTAACTATCAATCTTAATTCAAAATTTGTATACTTCTTTATTTTCTTTACAAAAAAAATTTAACACAACTATATTCAGAAATTTGCAAATTTTTACTTATAGATTTGCTACAAAACTTACAAAATTCTTCAAAATATGATTCCACTTTATTTCTCAACAACTAGAGTCTTTCAAATAGAACCTTGGCTTTGTATAGCTTTCATGAAGTCATTACAAATTTAAAAACCTTCAAACCAATGCTCAAAAAAACCTCATCAAGTTTGTTTTCTAATCTCACCCTATAATTAATAAAAATACCTCCTATTTATTGTAGGTACATGGTTTTGTGCCTTGAGATTTGGTTTCAATCCTAATTCACAACCAATCTTCTTTGGATATCAATCTAAAGCTTTTTTAAATGTGTTTTATTAAAAATTATCTTTTTCTTAAATTTAAAGATACCTATAGTATTATTTTTGCTAATCTATCTTATTTTGTCTTATTTATGGTCCTACAAAGAAAATAAAATATTTTTTTTATAAAAAAATAGCATTAATATTAAATATTTTTACTACCTTTCTATCTTTTATTTATATTTTTTAAAATAATTTTGTTACTAAGTCTTCAATTAAGTTCTTCTATAATATATGTTTTCTTTTGTTCTTTTATCTTATAGTTGTATTGCAATAAAACACCATACAAATGAATGAAGGTGACAATATTATCATGCACATAAGCAAATTACAAGAGATGGCTGAGCAATTTTTTTCAATTGGAAAAAAAGTTTCAAACACATATTTTATCATGGCATTGTTAGAGAATCTTCTACAATTATATTTTATTTTGATAGTATTGTTGAAAATACAATCTCCTATTAAATTAATATTAATTGTGGCCATAGCTCACTTATTGTAGTAAGAGTTTAACGACAAGAATATGGAATCAATATTGGAGGTAAAATTTATTGTAGAAAAAAAAAACCAAGCTTTATTCTCATATTTGTAATTATTGTAGGATTTTTTCATAATCATAAAAAGGATGCCAAATAAAAATATCATGATAAGAAAATTTACTATGAGAAAGTCTGTCCAACTAAAGAAAATGACAAGTTAAAAAAATTTTAAAAAAAAAATTATAACACAACAAGCTAAAGTATTAATTAAAATGAATCTTTTGCTCTAATAGCAAAGATGACATTGATTTGTATACTTCTTGCATTGGCTATAGTTAAAGATTTGGAAATTCATTAAATGAATATTAAGATAATATTTTTAAATAGAAATCTTAAAGATGAAATATATACAAACCAACAAGAAGGCTATATATTAAAGAATGAAAAATAACTAATGTATAAATTTTCTATACTTTTATATAGGCTCAAGCAATCTCTTAGGACATAATATACAAATATATATGACAATTTTATCTCACTAAGTTTGAAAAGAAGCCATGTAGATCCTTATATTTATGTGATGTGAACTACTAATGGATTTGTTATCATTATTGCATATTATATAGATGATTTGATGCTTATATCCAATAATAAAGAACTTTTCTTTAAAACAAAGAGAATTTTAGTCAAAAGATTTGAGATGAAGGATTTTAAAGAAATCTATTATATCTTAGGTGTGCAAATTATAAGAAATCAAAGGATTTATAAAATCTATCCCAATCAGCAAAAATATATGAAAAATACCCTTGAGAAGTTTAATATAAAAGATTATAAATCTTTAGTTATACCTTTGAATTCTAACATTTAATTATTAAGAAATGTGAATCTACATATCCTTAAGGAAATTAAAGCAATGAAAGAAATTCCATACCAAAATGCAATTGGCAATTTAATTCATACAATAATAGGCACTCAGGCCAATATTCTATATCTAATGGAAGTTATTAATCAATATATAGAAAATCTTGGTCCACAATATTGGATAGTTATAAAATAGATTTTATAATATTTACAAGATTCAATAGATTATATGTTATAATATGATAGAATTTTTTTGAATTTGTAAGTGGTTGATTACTATAATATAAATTATATAAGAAATATTGATATACAATATTTAATCATTGGCTATATATTTTTTTTGGTTGGTGGTACAATTAATTGAAATAACAAGAAGCAACCAACAGTTGTATTATCTACTACCAAAGTAGAATATATGGTAGCTACCCATGTGACAAAGAAAGCGGTTTGGCTTCAAAGGTTTTTTGAAGACATTGGATTTTCACAAGACAGTCCTATAACTATTTTCAATAATAATTAGAGTTATATTTTTCTTTCAAAGAATCCTATATTTTACACTTATACCAAGCATGTTAAAATCTAATATCACTTTGTTTGTAAGAAGGTTGAAAGTGGTAATATTAACTTAATTTTTTGCATGACTCAAGATATTGTTTTAGATATTTTGACTAAAGATTTAACTCATAAAAAATATTATAAATTTAAGAAGATGATGGACGTCATCAAATTAACTCAATATAATATGTCTTTAAGTAGGAGTATTAAAAGAGTAGATAACTCCTATTAAATATAATATAATATGAATGATTGACACTACATTATTGATTAATAAGTTGTAACTACTATATTTTGGTAGTATTATCATTTAGCAATAGCAGTCTATCAAGCCATCATGCAACCTAACAAGATAAGTATCTACATGCCAATTGGACCTTTTTAATTAGGCTAGTTGTTAGTATATTCATACTAAAAAGTCCATATAGTTAGACAATGGATTAATGGTATAAGAACTTAAATCCAAAATTCATTTAATTGGACTTTAATTCTCTTATGTTCTTATTGGTTAGGTGGTGAGTACCTTATATTTACATATTTCTACTTCAATCTTTGAGCAATACAATTTTCTATTGATTTATCACAATAATATTTTTAAATATAATTTTTTTTATAAAATTATAATAAAATCAATACAAATTTTTTATTTTTATAAATAAATTTAAAATTTTTAATATATATATATATATATATATATATATATATATTTATATAATATTCTTAATAAATTATTTGATAGATTTATTTTATATCATTAGATTAGTTATAAATTTAATATTATTTTGAAATTTATATATTATATTCATATAATAATCAAATTTTGATAAATATTTACTTATAATTTATTTTTATTTCTATACATATAAAAAATTTGGGTGTTTAAAATTTTTCTTTTATATTATTTTTTTAGATGTTAGTATTAAAAAAATTTATATTTTTATATATTTTAATAATTCAAATATACAAATTACATAATATTGACAAAATTTCATTGAATAGTAACATCTTACTTATAAGTTGAAGAAATCCTTGTATAGCCTCAAACAATCACCAAGAGCATGGTATCAACGTATTGATACATTTTTTTGTGAATGAGAGATTTTTAAAGGGTGAGATTGATCATTCTATTTATGTAATATAATAAAAAGAATTCTTATTAATTATCATCTTCTATATTAATGATTTGATCATATTAATCAATACCTTGAAGATGATAGATTAATCAAAAGTAAAGTTAAAAAAAGAATATAAGATGAATGATTTGAAAGAGCTTCACTATAATTTAGAGATGGAATTTGTAAAAAATTATAGTAATAAATCCATTACAATGAGCCAAAGCAAGTACATTAAAAAAATATTGAAATAATTCAACATGGAGTAGTGCAAGTCCATTGCAACATCTTTTGAGGCCAATTTGAAGTTGATGAAGCTCACAGATGACTAAAGAATTCTTCAGCCTCGACTCTAATATATATCCTTGTCTAGGAAGCTTTTTGAATGGCTTCCATCAAATTAGAAAGCTTCTCAAGCAGCTTCTATCAACTTTGAAGCTTCTCGAGCTCTTTTTACTAACTATGAAGCTTTTTAAGTTACTTCTACCAACTAGAAAGCTTTTCAAGCAATTTCTATTAATTAAAAAATTTCTAAAATATTCTAAAAGGATCTATGAACTTTTAAAGTATATGTCCTTAACATCATTTTTTTTTCTAGTGATGAGTTCTAAAAAGAGCTCATACTTTCAGAAATCTTCCTACATACATAGAAAGTCAAAAATATGCTGCACCAATGAAGCTATGTATTCTATTCTCCATTGTTATGTGGCGTAATTTTCAATCTAGAAATACACTAGATACTTAACTATAGAAAATTTACTTGCAACTTATTGTCAAGACTTCAATAAGTGATTTGTCTTTAATAAAAAGCACAAATAATATGACGATATTGCAAAAAAAAATTATATTAGTAAAAACTTCTTGTATTTAAGTAGGTTCATACATAAAGTCCTTCTAAGGCATATAAAAAATCTTTAACACCCTTTTTTTTATATAATCACAAATAACCAATTAATAATAAGTTAAATTACTAATAACTTTTAAAAAAAGTCCATAAATTCTTTTTAAAATCTCATCTTTATATCAAATTTTTATTATAGCTCCATATATCTATTTTTCTATCTCTATAAAGCCTTGGCTTTTAAAAAAATTCTTTTGATTTGTACAAAAGATTCAAATTACAACAAAATCTTTCAATAGCTTATTTATACACAAAGATTTATTTCTTTTCAAACTTAAGAGTCCAATAACTCTTGATCCATTTATTCAATTTTTGTCTTATTTTATTAAAATATAGCTAATACTTTTAAGCTTCATTACAAAAAAAAATTCAATTATAGATTCGCTTTTGATTGTTTGATATCTTAAAAACTCTAGCAAGTGCTTAAAATCCTAGTTTGTAGATACCCAAGCACTATTTTCTTCATATCTCACAAATCCAAAACCTTAATACTATAAAAATTTTGCACATAGTTTTGCAATATGAATTTATATACCTATAAAAATTTTAAGCTAAAAAATTATCAAATTACTTAATATATGGCTCAAAATATAACCACTAATTAAACAAGGTTACTTACTATTCTTAGGTTGCAAGCACAAATTTCAACTCTTAGTATCTCTTTTATCCTAGATTGAATTTTATTAAACCATATATAAAAAGTATAGTCAAAAAATTATTTTTTTTAGTCCTAATTGTCGATCTTCTATTGCTACCTATACATGTAAGTTATATCCAATAGAGTGATAGTAGATACAATTTCAACACCTTAACTTTGAGCACCTATATCTCCTTCATTAAAAGTCCAAATCATACAATTTTGTATCAAAACCATAGCCAAAAATCCGAACTTGCTGACCTTAGCCTTTGATGTTCAAATCTTTTCAAAAAATAAACTCTAATCTTTAATAAGGTCTCAAGCAGCCTCCTTAAAGCCCATTGGGCATGACTTTTGGCCAATAGGAATAGAGATTTCTATCATCCATCTCTATCCATCTACATGGATGGCCTAATTACTCCTTTTTATATTAAAAATCCCTTTTCAATCCTTTTCCTAATAAGATTTATGTAACATGTATTCTAAACACCAAATAAAAAAAATAAACAAGATCTCAAGGATCACCAATGTTAAACAAAGGTGATTTAAAGCATACAAAAGCTATTATTAATATAAAATCAACCTCAAAATCACTATTAAAAAAATAATTTATATAAATCTTAATAATAGTCTTTTAAAAAAAATATTTTTTTAAATAATAATTTAATCACATTTTATAACTAATAAAATCCATTGATTTTATTTAATTGTGTAGTAAATTATATATTAAATATATATGTACAATATATTTATATAATAGCCCAACCACAACATGACAACATTTTTAAATAATAGGTTCTACTGGTCCTTGATGAAATTGCCTATTGCTTTGAGCTAATACTTCTATTATTGAAATATCTCATCTAAGGATTTGATCTTCAGTGTGGCCTTCAAAACATTCTCTAAATAAGATTTAACGCTTAAGAAGATTCACCTTTCTAAGCTCAAGCATTATCACTAAAACTCCAGCATTAGAATCAAGACTTATATAGTTGGGTGTTGCTCCTAATGGCTCTGATTATGATCATACTTAGCATTGAAATATATTATCTTTACTTTCCTTAAAATTGAAGGCTGTGAAAATTGTACTAATTTGTTTGAAGCTTGTATAGCAAGTGAATCTTTTGAATCTTATTTTTTTAAATCTCTCAAAATTTGAAGATTTGACATAGTGATTGATTTGCTTCTACAACTCTACTCTATATTGGAATAAATGATTGTATACTTAAGGAAGCTTTAGTTTGATTCTTCCTTTTTTACAGGTATTTATTGAATCCAATCTTTACCAAGAAATTATCATCAAATAATGCTTTTAAAATCCTTCAACTATTGGATTGTTATTTTTTGACATATTCTATAGATTAAGCTTTCGATAATATTTGTAATTGAAATAAAATATAATTTAATAAATTGAAGTATAAATAATATTATTATATATTAATTTTATTAATAATAGATACAAAATCCAATTGTCTTATTGATAGTTGATGCTACATCATAAATGTCACTGACATATTTTAAGTCACCACATTTTAAAACTTTCTGTAGTTTTTTATAAATCTTTCATTGTCGTAATGAGAGTCTTAGCTCTAAGAAACACTGGATCTTTTGTACCTCTAATTAATCAAGTGCAAGATGAGATCCATAAAATTTCATAAAATTGAACAATTACATTAAAAAAAAACATACTTTATGAACCCTAACCTATTCTTCCTTTAGAGATCTACCCCCAATTTTGATCATAAATCCTAGGATATCATATCAATTGAAGCAAAATTTGAACACAAGGTACTTAAAAAAATAAGGAAGCAAATCCCAAAAATATTTTGATCATAGCTATTGTGGTTAGGGAGAACTATATTGTCAAAGTTACCCCTCCTTGCAGCCTTCAATTCTAGACCCCCTTTGCTTCACACCTTCATTGCTCTTCATTAAAGGAGACCTAAGTGCTGAAATTTGGTAGACTTATAGCTTGTCTCATATTGTAAACACCTTCCAATAATTGCTCCAAAATTCCTCTCCAAACTTGAGTTATAGATTTCATCCTTCTTCTTAAATTTTGCCTTCTAACAATTCTAGATCTGACCACATTTTTCCTCATAATTCCTCAAATATAACTCCAATAGAAATCAGTTTTTTATACAACCTAATAGAATTTTATATCTACAAATTCCAATAAATTTTACTCAAAACACTATTTTAATCACAAAGATATGCTCCCTCAAACTTTGCAGATTTGGAAATAGACCCTTGTCACTTTGAAAGAGTATAATGTTTTATTTATAACACAAATGAGTGTCAAATTTGCACTTATCTCTTCCTTAACTTACATAAATTATGTCTACCAAATCTCACTTTCAAATTCATCTTCTAACTCTCTCTATACACAAAAAAAAACCCACACACACACATTGCCCATACAAACCCCAATCCTGCCCTCACTCTATTTCTTTTTTCATCCAAACATGGTTGTAATTTCACTCGTAACTCTCTCCTCAGAGATCATATTGATTTGAGATTTTGACACAAAGTAGTTAACTCTATAAGGAACAAAAATCCAATAAATTATGCCTCTAGAATCTAAGTGGTTATCAAGAGCCAAGGCCCGAAATTTAGTAACCTTCACTGCCCTAGTCTTAAAAACTTGCAACTTTGACAACTTATATCTCTCTTGATATTTAATCAAAAGATATGAGAATTATTTTTATATATTTTTTATCTTGTCTACTAAAAATCTACAAAAACTTGCATTTAAAATCCTCTCCAAGCTTCCTCTACACACAAAAACATACATTGTCTATATAAAAAAACTCTCCACTTCCAAAAACATTCTCCCTTTTCTCTCTTCTGACCCTTCCTTCTTATCTCCTTCCTGGTCTTCTTTATCTTCTTGGTCAAAAAGACCTCTTAGCCCATGTCTATCTACTTCCTCAACCTTTTTTCTTTGATTAACTTGAAGAAATTTCACTTTCCAAGGTTAATTTCCATTCTTCCTTCTTACTATTAATTTTCTACCAACTTTTCTTCTAATTTCAGCCTACAACATATAAGTTTAGATCTAAGAGAGAAGAAAATAAAGGTAAAGTAGATCTAAGATAAATAAAAGAAAACCTAACAAGTAAAAAGAAACAATTTTGATTAGATTAGAGATAAAAAGGAATGAATCACAATCCCTTTCTTTTTTCATCCTTTCCTCTTCTAATCTTAATCTTTTTATTTTAACACATTCTTTTATGTCTTTCACACTATGTTTTAATTTATAATGCAACACCATAGTCTTTTAGAACCTTCCATAGTCTTTTAGAATCTTCCATAATTTTTTAGAATCTTTTAAAATCTTCTAGAACCTTCTTTAGTCTTCTAAGAATCTTCTATAGTCTTTTAGAATCATCTAGAATTTTTTTCAATCCTCTAAAATTTCCTGTAGTCTTTTAAGAATCTTTTAGAATCTTCTTTAGTCATTTTGAACTTATTTTAGTTTTCTAGAATCTTCTTCAATCTTTTAAAATCTTCTAAGATATTTTTAGAAGATTCAAAAGGATATAGGCCTTGTAGTATAAATAAGAGGCAAGATTGAGGTGTACCTTAGTCTTGTCAACACAAGGCTTGGAGCAATCCAAAGTGTTGCTTTTTTTTTGATATCAATCTAGTTTCTTGTTCTTCTCAATAATCTAGTTCTTTTTTCTTATCCATCCAATTTTTATTCTTTAAATTATTCTAGATTTGTGATCTTTTCCTTATTTTTTTGCTAATCCGTTGTCGTGGTGAGAGTCTTAGCCCTAAGAAACACTAGGTCTTTTGTGCCTCTAGTTTCTCAAGTGCAAGATGAGATTCATAAAAGTTCAAAAAATTGAAGAATTTACATTAAAAAAACATATTTTATTAACCCTAACATATTCTGCCTTTAGAGACCTGCCCTCAATTTCGATCATAAATCCTAGGATATCATATCAATTGAAGCAAAATTTAGACACAAGGTACTTAAGAGAGTAAGAAAGAAAACCCAAAAAACATTTTGATCATAGCTATTGTGGTTGGAGAGAACCACGTTTTCAAAGTAACCCCTCTTTGCAACCTTCAATTCTATACCCCCTTTACTTCACACCTTCATTGCCCTTCATTAAAGGAGACCTAAGTGTTGAAATATGGTAGGCTTATAGCTTGTCTCATGTTGTAAACATCCTCCAAATATTGCTCCAAAAGTCCTTCCCAAACTTGAGTTATAGGTTCCATCCTTCTTTTTTAATTTTGCCTTCTAACAACTCTAGATCTGACCACAATTTTCCTCATAACTCCTCGAATACAACTCCAATAGCAATCAATTTTTTACACAATCTAATAGACTTATATATCTTCAAAATCCAATAAATTTTGCTCAAAAAACTACTCTTATCACAAAGATATGTTCCCTCAAACTTCACTGATTTGGAGATAGACCCCTATCATTTTGAAAGAGCATAATATTTTATTTATAAGACTAATGAGTATCAAACTTGCACTCATCTCTTCTTTAATTTACATAGATCATGTCTATCACATTTCACACTTAAATTCATCTCTTAACTCCTTTTATATCCAAAAAAACCCACACACATGTAGTGCCCATACAAACCCTCAACCTTGCCTTCACTCTATTTCTCTTTTCATTCAAACTGGTTACAATTTCACTTATAACTCTTTGCTCAGAGGTCATATTGACTTGAGATTTGGACGCAAAGTAGTTAACTCTATAAGGAACAAAAATCCAACAAATTTTGCCACTAAAGCCCAAGTGGTTTCCAAGAACCAAGACCCGAAATTTTGTAATCCTTACTGCCTTAGTCTTAGACACTTGCAACTTTCACGACTCATATCTCCCTTGATACTTAATCAAAAGACATGAGAATTATTTCTATGAGTTCTTTATCTTATTTACTATAAACCTACAAAAAATTGTATATAAAATTCTCTCCAAGCTTCCTCTACATACAAAAATATTTACTACTTGTCAAAAAAATCCTATGCCTTCCAAAAAAACTCTCCCTCTTCTCTCCTCACGACCCTTCCTTGTCATCTCCCTCTTGGTCTTCCTTATCCTCTTGGTCAAAAAGACCTCTTAGTCCATGTCTTTTCCACTTCTTCAACCTTTTCTTTTTGACTAACTTGAAGAAATTTCACTTTTCAAGGTAATTTTCCATTCGATCTTCTTACTATTAATTTTCTATCAATCTTTCTTCTAATCTTAATCTTTTTATTTTAATACATTCTTTTATGTTTTTCACACTATGTTTTGATTTACAACACAACATTGCTATTTTATATTCCTAATAGTTTGGCAAGACTAACTAAGTAATTATATTAGAGCTTTGATCTCTTGATAGAAAATAGAATATTCTTCTTTTTGAAGATACTATTGCATTCTAGAAGAGTGTAAATTACCCCCTTCTAGATTGATATGTTTACTTATTGTAGTTTGATCTTTCTTCAGAAAGAATGGATTATCTCTTTTTTAGGATATATCACTATATTTTAGAGGTTGCAGATTATCTTCTTTTAAATTAATATTGTTTAAAAATATTCTTTTTTAATATAAAAAATACTAAACTAATGACCTGTTGATTATTTTTTTTTATTAATATAGAAGATGCATCCTCATAAATAGAAAATAGAGTGGTGACTCTTATTGATCTTTGAGCTCTTTTGGATATTATACAAGAAAAAATGA
The DNA here is from genome assembly GCA_036785485.1 of Physcomitrellopsis africana. Taxonomy (NCBI): domain Eukaryota; kingdom Viridiplantae; phylum Streptophyta; class Bryopsida; order Funariales; family Funariaceae; genus Physcomitrellopsis; species Physcomitrellopsis africana. The sequence goes on from JAWRVF010001026.1 coordinate 31,863, forward strand.
TATTCTTTTATAATCCAAAAAAGACACCGCAAATGGAGCAAGTATCCAAAGAAACTAAGCTAGAGATTTATAATTTGCAACAAGAGATTATAGGATTGAGAGAAGCAGGCGGAAGATAAGCTATGTCTGTAACCTCTCTAGAAGCTTCAATGGTGTCAAAGGCACAAGAATACAAAACAAGAAACTTAAACTAAGACAAGATTTCTAAAAAAAAACCAATAAGAACTTCAATTAAACAGATGAATTAATGAATAATACCAAGAAAGGTGAGTTAAAATTCCAAGAGATATGTTATGAAGACTAAAGAATTCTTTAGCCTCAATCCCTATATATACTCCTATCTAGGACGCTTTTTGAGTGACTTCCATCAAACTAAGAAGCTTCTGGAGTAGCTTCTACCAACTAGAAAGTTTCTTGAGCTCCTTCAACTAATTGAAAAGCTATTTGAACTCCTTCTACTAATTGGAAAGCTTCTTGAGCTCCTTCCACTAATTAGAAAACTTTTCAACTGACTTTCACCAATTAAAAAGCTTCTAAAATATTCTAGAAGGTTATGTGAACCTCCGTAGTATAAATCCCTAACATTACCTCTTTTTCTAGCAATGAGTCAGAAGAAGAGCTCAAACTTATTACATACATAAGAAATCAAGAATACATTACACTAGTGAAGTTATATATTTTATTCTCTATTCTTGAGCAATAGATTCTATTAGTCCTCAAAAAAATCACCTATTGCCTTGAATTATTACCTTTATTGTTGAAATATCCCATTCAAGGATCTCATCTTTATTGTGGCCTTTCAAACATCCTCCAAATAAGATCTCACGACTAAAAGGACTCACCTTTCCAAGCTCCAATAACATCACTAAAGCACAAGCATTAGAATCAAGACTTGCATGGTTGGATCTTGTTCCTAATGGTTCCAACCAAGATTGTATTTGGCACTGAAATGTATTGTCCTCATTTTGCTCAATTGAAGGCTGTGAAAACTGCACTAGTTCATTTAAAGCTTATGTGGCAAATGAATCTTTTGAATCTTATTTTTTCAATACTTGAAGGTTTGATATGGTGACTAATTTGCTTCTATCACTCTATTCTATCTTGGAATAGATAGCTATATATAGATGAAAACTTTAATTTACTCTCTCTCTCTTTATGAGTATTCTTTGAATTCAATTTTGACTAAAAAATTATTATCAAATATATTTAGATTTGTGAAAACAGAATTGATGAAATTCTTATATCTTTTGAGATACATTGGCAAGATTTACGGCCAATTTCCATGTGCAATCATAAATGTCATAGTTCCGCCAATGAACAAGATATTTTAATTTATCCTACCTTTGTTGTGAATCAAATTTCTTTTCAACCTCGTATTCTTCATGGTCTTCAATTTTGATACTAGGCAGCGATTTTTATACCCTTTTCAGAATATGCAATTCTCTATAAGGTTCTAAAAGAGAGACATGAAAAACTAGATGTACCTTCATAGCAGATGGTAATTCTAAGCGATATACTATTGAATTGATTTGATTTTGCATAAAAAATGGTCCCAACCTTCGATAGTCCAATTTATCGCATGGCCGCTTAATCTTGATATTTTGTCAAAGAAGCCATATCTTATCTCTAATATAAAAAATAGATGTTTGATTTCTAAATTTATCAGCAGATATTTTATAAACATCTTGAACTACTTGCAATTGAAGCTTCAAGATTGTTTGGTGTTGTGATAGGTGCTTTGCAAATCCTTCAACCACTGGATTGTTATTCTTTGGTGTAATCCACAGATTAAGCTTTGGATGATATCCATAATTGGAATAAAATGGTGTTTGCTAAATTGAAGCATAAATAATATTATTATATCCAAACTCTACTAATGGTAGATACGAGATCCAATCGTCTTGTTGATAGTTAATGTTGCATCGTAAATACTATTCCAATACTTGATTAACTTGTTTTATTTGGCCATCAGTTTAAACATGGAAAGCCAAAAAAAATTTAATATCCATCTTTAATATTTCAAAAAGATCTTTCTAGATCTTAAATATGAATTAGGATCTTGATCGAATATGATATTATTTAATAGGCAATGATATCAATATATATTATCAAAAAAAAACCTTGTCGTTTCTTTATTACATGTAATCTTTTTGCAAGGGATGAAATGAGCCATCTTTGTGAGTCGATCAACTATTACAAAGATGTTGTCAAATGAATTGGATGACAATAGATTTGTTATGAAATCCATCAAGATAGAGGACCATGTCTGTCTTGGAATAAGTAAAGGTTGTAAAAGTCCATAAGAGTGATGTCGAGGATTTTTGGACCTTAAACAAATGTTGCAAGAGAGCACAAAGTCCTTCACTGCCTTCCAGATTTGAAACCACCAAAAATCTCAAGAAATAAATTCCAATGTCTTGTTAAATCCAAAGTGATCTACAATGGAAAAGTCATGGCAAGATTGAAGAACTCGTAGTCATATTGGTCTATCTACGATATACAAACGTTCTTTAAAATATAGAAGGTCTTTCTCAAATTTGAACTTATCAGTATTTTTTTTCAAGCCATGCTTGACGTTAAAGGCCAGAGCATCATTAGTAGTTGTAGTACGCACTTCATTGAAAAAACTAGAATTGATAGGTGCCAATGTAATAGTGGTGCAAAGATAGAATTGCTCTGATTTCAACAAAGTTGTATATTGTTAATCAAACGTTGCATCTTCTTCCTTTGGTATAAGATATGATCTCTTCAATAGAGCATCAAACAATCCTTGTTGCTTCTTAGAGCGATATGATAGATAGCAACATATTTTATCAAACTTGGGAGTAATTAAGAACTAGAGCTGACATAAAATATTTTAAATTCTTATGGTCTGTATATACAATCACAAGATACATTGTTCTTTCAAAAAAATGATGCCATTCTTAAAAAAAATCCATAATAGCAAGAAATTCTTTATTGTGGATCTTATAATTAATTTTAGTAGTAAAAAACTTTAGAGACTAAAATACAACAAGATGGAATTTGTCGTCTATATCCATTTGTGAAAGTACGGCCCCTAGTACAAAATCTAAAGCATCAATCTCTAAATAGAATACCTTTGTAAAGTCTAGATGCACCAATATTGAGGTTGTAATAGACATTGCCTTAAGCTCTTGGAATGCCTTTTCTGCTTAAAGCCTCTATTTTAACTTATCTTTATATGTCAATTGAATAAGAGGGGTGGCAACTTGAGAATAATTTTTGATGAAGATCCAATAGAAGTTAGCAAATCCAAGAAAATATTATACATCTTTCACAGTCTTTAGGATGGCCCATTGCATAATCACCTCTATTTTCTTAGGATCTATCATCAAATCGTCAATAGATACAATGTATTCCAAAAATTCCATCTTAGGTTGGTGAAATACACATTTCTCTGATATGGCATATAAACTTGTATCTCGCAACTTTTGTAATGCCAACTTGATATGCCCCTTGTATTTCTCCAGATTTTTTGAATATATCAAGATGTCATCAAGATAGATCACTATGAATTTGTCCAAATATTCTCAAAAGATATCATTCATTAAATGTTGATAGATAACAGGTATATTTTTTAGTCCAAAAGATATGACATTATATTCAAAATATCCATATCTTGTCCGAAATGTGGTCTTCTATTATATTCATCTTTATAGAATATACAACCTGAAGACTGTGAAATTATATAATAGAAGACTTTGAAATTATATAATGGAAGATTGTGAAAGATAATGTATAATATAATGGAAGATTGTGAAAGATGTATATTCTGGTATGTATATTCATACCAGGTTGTATGTTCTATAAAGATCTATCTTTGTATAGATCTTGCCTTGGCAGAGTTGTTCCAAGAATTCTGAGATTAACAATAGTAGATAACAATTTTTTACCATTATCTTATTCAATCCCTGATAATCAATGCACATATGCAAGGAATCATCCTTCTTTTTAGCAAAAAATATAGGTATATCTACTAGAGACTTTGAATGCCTAATGAAGTTCTTTGCAAGATTTTCATCAATATAATCTTTTAATATCAAAAGTTTATTTTAAAAAAGATTATAGATTGGGCCAAAAGGTGGTTGCATTCTTTTCTAAAGATCTATAGTATAATCATATGGTTAGTGCTCCAACAATATATCAGTATTTTTCTTCTAAAAAATATCTTAAAATTTGTTATATTGCTTTGGAATATTTGTCGATGAAGTCACATCTTCTTTAATTGGACTCGCATAAATAACAAACGATGTATCTTTTTTGGCTGATTTGATGAAAATCCTTATTCTAACAAATAAATATCTTGACCTCCAGCCATTTTAAGAAAAAAAAGAAATGAATCTAAAAAAATATAATATTATTTTAAAAGAGGATAATCTGTAACTTCTAAAATACTTTAAGAGCTTCAAGGAGAGAAGTGATCTATTTTCTCACAAGAAGAACAAAGCTTCAATATTGTGATGAAGAAAATATCAATTTAGAGGAGGATAATCTACAATGTCTAGAACGTTGATATACCTTTGAGTAGAGAGGTAATCCATTCTTTAACAAAAAGGATTCAACTCTAATATTGAAGATGAGATCAATTTTGACAAACTATCAAGGAAAGAAGAATATAGAATAAGAGACTTAAACTAAGACAAGGTTTATAGAAGAAAACCAACAAGAACTTGGATTAAACAGAACCTTGGATAATACAAGAACTCTAACAAAGGGTTGTCATGAAAGAACCAAAGGCTAGCATGCCTGATAAATTTGATGTACAAGATCCAACTTTCAAGGATTTATACAATAAGTATGACTTTACTTATGACTATATCTTTCTCATTATTTGAATTGATTCACTCAAGTCGCTTTTGTAAGAATCTTTTATCAAAAAGTGTTTGATTATAGTTTATTCCTCTATTAGAAAAGAATTCTCTAATCTTATATAATTTGGAAGCTTTTATGGAAAGATTTATTGCTGCATTTAGAGATAGTAATCAAAAGAGGGTGATAGAAAGGAAGATTCAAAACCTATGACAAGGATAATATTTTGTTGCAATTTATGTCATAAAATTTTAATAACTTACTTGTGATCTTATTTGGAATAATAAGGCTTTTATGACTTGATTCTATTATGGCTTAAAAGACAATGTGAAGAATTTATTGATCACAATGCTAAGAGTAGAAAATTTAGAAGAATTCATATCTTAAGCTATTACTTGTGACAATCGCCTATTTGAATTATGATAGGAGAGGTGATCAATTTTCAATAACATCTATCAAAGTACATCTGCTATATCCTTAAGAATATCAAAGAAGCCATTTATATATTGTAAATCCATGTAAATTGATATAATTCAATTTAAGCCATTAACACCAACAGAATAGACTAGAAGTTGGCAAGAAAATCTATGATTATATTATAGAAGATCTAATTACAAGGCAGCAAACTATCCAAATAAGTCTAGAGAATTCAAGATATGAGGTATAACATTTGAATTAAAGAAGTCAAAAAACAAAGACGTCTAGCCACAGTAAGGACCTTGTGGTTAGACACCCCTAAATCTAAAGTATCAAAAAAATATCTTTCTACTTCCGGATCCAATATCCTATTTTTTACTTCTTGTATATATAAAAATCTTAAAATAAGAGATTTTTGCTAAAGTCCTTTTAGATATTGGAGCCTCAATATGCTTTATGGATAAGGATTTTGAAACCAAGCATAACTTAGTATTTATAAAGAAGATCCATCCTACATCTATTGAAATTATTGATGGACAAAATCTTATATCAAAAGATGTTATTAAAGAAATCCAACTATTGGAAGTGATATTAGGAGATTAAGTATCACTCTATCGAGATGTAACGTGACTATTAGGTGAAAGAGTGTGGAAATAGTATATTATAATAGATCTTAGTTCAAAATATTGTAGCAAATTATCTTAGAAAAATAGATAATAGTAAAAAGGGAGTAAAACTAATGAGTGTTAATGCTGCTTTTTTTACAAATGAGCTTCTATTTACTTTGTAGGGCCATAAGTAAGGCAAAATAAAGTAGATTAGGAAATAAAATGATATAGGAGGGAGTTATGAAGAGGTTTCAGAAAAACTTACTACAAAAATCTTGAAATAGATACCCGGAAAGGACTGGTTATGAGCTGGGGTTGAAATCAGACCCCAAGGCACAAAACCACGTGCCTATGGCGGATCTGGGAGGCTTTTGCAAATCAAAGATTGGGGTTAAAGAGTCAACTTGAAGGATTTTGTATAGGAGTTGGTTTTGAGTGATTTGGAGAAAATAATAGCTTTGCAAAGTCAGGGTTATTTTTGGCAACTTGGGATTTTATGAAATAAAATAGGGTTGATGTTTTAGACAATTTTAAAAGTTTTGTAGTAGATCTAAAGTTTTGTAGATTTTTTAATATTGTTGTTGTTAATGTGTGCTATGAATTTGAGCTAAATCTAACGATTTAGTTGTATGTAATTGAGGTTTAAGTGGGTCAAGGTCTCGGAAATTAAGTTTTTAGGGTTAGTTAGGGTTTTTGAGATCTTGAGCAATTTGCCAATTGGATTAGAGTAATTTTTATTTGTGTGGATAATAGACTTGTTTTCCTATACACATGAGTGATTTGAGATTGATTGAATGGTGAAAAAGGGAGAAATCAGCACTAGAAGATCAGCATCAAGGTTGGAGAAGGAAGCCGACCAACACCTGAGAAGTTTTTGGGATTTTTCTTCTATTTGGTAAGTTCGATTTCCTTCAAATTTGTTGTGCTTGTTGTTGACTAAGAAGTTGAAAGGTATACAAAGTTTTAAATAAGATCAACGGTCTAATCAGTAGATATTGAGGTTCTAATTTTCTCTAGGATTGATTTGAATTGATTAGAATTTGGTTTAAGATTTGATTAGGGTTTGGTTTAGGATTTAGCATTTGCTTAGGATTTGGTTTAGGGTTTAGGGTTTGATTTAGGGTTTAATATTTAGGGTTTGACTTAGGATTTTGACTAGATTTTGATTTAGGATTTGACTTAGGATTTTGACTAGATTTTGACTTAGGATTTGACTTAGGATTTGACTAGGATTTGATCAAGGTTTGACTAGGGTTTGACTTAGGATTTGACTAGGATTTGATCAAGATTTGACCAGGATTTGACTTAGGATTTGACTTAGGATTAGACTAGGATTTGACCATGATTTGACTTAGGATTTGACTTAGGATTGGACTAGGGTTTGACCAGGGTTTGACTCAGGGTTTGAATAGGATTTGACTCAAGGTTTGACTTAGGTTTTGACTAGGATTTGACTAGGATTTGGCCAGGGTTTGACTTAGGATTTGATTTAGGGTTTGATTTAGATTTTGACTAGGGTTTGACCTAGGATTTGATTTAGGGTTTGATTTAGATTTTGACTAGGGTTTGACCTAGGATTTGAATAAGATATGACTTAGTGTATTAAGATTTTATTTTTAGTATTTTCTAAATTTAATATTTTATATATTATTTTCTATTATGATTAATGTATGATTCATTTACTCTTCTTTTGTAATTGCTTAAAGATTGGATCAAAATTTGATTAGTATTATTAAGATTTAATAGAAGTTGTTTAGGATTCTATTAGAGTTGTTAGGATCTTGTTGTTGTGTATTTCCTTTTTGTCTTCTACAACCAAGTGCCCGGAGCATTCTCAAGGAAAATTGCACGTATTACGACAACGCTGTCGTGGTAAAAAGAATTTGCCTCAAGAAAGTATTGGGCTTCTAGCTGCCACTAATTACTCAAGCAAGATCCAAGTATAATAAAACTCCCAAATTTATATTAAAGATTTCTTCATAGGGCTATTACATCCAATATATAAGCCTTATTTCATCAAACCACTCAAAACATAATAAAATATTCTAAACCCTCATTCTCCCGTAGGAAGGGAATTTTTTTTAAACTTTAATAATCCATAACTTTTAATCCAACCATCTAAATCCACTCCAAATTTACATGAAGTACTGATGTATTCTTCAAAACTACCATCACAAATTTCAACTATCGATTCATTACCGATCTTTAGATATCGTCAAAACCCTAGCAATAGCTTCAAACCCTTATTTACAAACATCCATGTACAAAATTCTTCATATCTCACAATCTAAAAGTTCAAATACTATGAAACTTTGATATATAGCTTTTTAGCATAATAATACATATTTCTAGAAAGTTTGAGATAAAAATTCATCCAAAAACTCAAGATATGGCAGACCCCATTACTATCAATAAAATGGCCTATTTACTGCCTTGGAATTCGATCTGCTATCTTTGACTCCCAATATCTCTTTCTTTAGTATGCCAATTGTAGTAATTCTTCTATATCAAATGTAGATCTTGAAATCACCTATCTAGCCGCACCTCCCGATCTCTAAAAGCTCTCATACGACGCCTCCAATCTTCAAAAGAGTGACAATAGGTACAATTTATATACCCTAAATTCAAGTGCCTACTGTTTCCTCATTAAAACTCCAAATCCCTTGATTCTTATATCAAAATTATAGTACAAAAAACAAGCTTTTTAACCCTAGTCTTTGATTTTTGAATGACCTCCTTGAAGTTTCCAAAACCCTTGTTAAGATTGCGGGCAGCCTCCTCAAAGTCCATTGGGCATGGTATTCAACCAATAGGGATGAAGTTTTCCATTCCTTGCCTTCATTCAACCATGCCTTGATTTCATCCCTCCCAATAAGCCTCCTACTAGCTTAAATTTTCATCCTTAGGCTCCCACCTTCTCTCAAGGCTTCATATTAAATATTTAGATTTATATAATTTAAATCCCATAATCAAATTAAATAAAAATCTAAAATAAATTTTCTTATACCAACTCTCTTTAATTTATTTTACTAACCATTCTAACACATATCTAAACTCATAAACATATTATGTATTTTGAGTGGATTTTACATATTGTAAGCAATTACAATACGACAACGCATTGTCTTTAATATCATTCAATGTCCAACAAATCCTATTGTCATTGAACTCCCTTGATTTGAATTATATAATTTTAATATTAATTGGAGTTTGTAAAAGATTTTTTTAAGATCCAAATATCAAAAAAAGAAACAAGGTGCTACTTCATTTTTTGGAGCTAAAGCATTTATGTAAGCAATAAAAAAAGGGGCTACATTTGTATTGTATGCTATCTCAATGAAAGATCCAACGTAGCAATTGAAGCAAGATATTCATAGTCAATATTGTGATCTTGAAGACGTATTTGAAAAAAAGAAATCAAATAAGTTATTAGAACACCATCCTTATGATTATACAATCAAATTACAAGATGGAATTCAACCTCCATTTCGTCTAATTTATAATCTTTCATAATCGGAGCTTACAATCTTATAAGAATATATTGATGAAAATCTAGCCAAGAATTTTATTAGACATTCAAAATCACCTACGGGAGCCCCTATCTTATTTGTGAAGAAAAAAGATGGTTCTTTACATATATGTGTTGACTATCAAGGTCTGAACAAGATAACTATTAAAAATTACTATCCATTATCATTAATCTAAAGATTATTGGAATAATTAGGATAGGCAAAGACCTTTAAAAAGATTGATTTGAAAGGTGCCTACAACTTAGTCAAGATTAAAAAAGGAGATCAATAGAAGACAATGTTTTGTATAAGGTATAGACATTTCGAGTATAATATTATGCCTTTTGGATTGACAAACATACTTGTAATCTTTCAACATATGATGAATGACATCTTATAGGAATAATTTGATGACTTTTTCGTCATCTACTTGGACAGTATCTTGATCTTTTCTAAGAACAAATAAGAACATGAATATCATGTACATATGGTATTGAAAAAACTACAAAAAAAATGATTGTATGCCAAATTGGAGAAGTACTATTTCCACCAACCATCAGTCAAGTTTTTGGAATATATTATTTTAAAAAATAGAATTTCTATGGATCCAAAGAAAATACAAACTATTATAGAGTGGAAACAACCATCATCAATAAAAAAAAATGTATAATATTTCTTGGGATTCGTAAATTTTTATAGAAACTTCATCAAGGATTATTCTAAGATTGTGGCTCTATTAATATGACTTACAAGCAAGGAAAATTTTATTTGAGATGATAATGCTAAAAAAGCATTCAAGAAGCTAAAAGAATCTTTCATTTCAGCCCTTATATTTGTCTATGCAAATCTAATAAAACCATTTATTCTAGAAATAGATGCCTCAAGTTTTACACTTGGATTTGTACTCTCTCAAATTGATGATGATGGTCAATTATATCTAATAGCATTTTTCTTTCAAAAAAATTCAACTACAGAGATCAATTATAAGATCTACAACAAAGAACTATTGGCAATTATTGATGTTTTTGAAAAGTGGCACCATTTATTAGAAGGAGCTCAATATAAGATTATAATATATACTAACCACAAAAACTTAGAGTATTTTATGAAATCTCGAGTTTTGAATTGCCAACAAACATAATGGATCATATTATTATCTTGGTTTGATTTTGTGATTATATATTGTCCGAAAAAATTTCAAAGAAAATGAGATGCCCTTTCTCGACAATCATATCTTGCACCAAGAGTAGGCAACATTGTATTAGATCAACAAAAATCAGTCCTATTGAAGCCGTCTAATTTGTAGTTGAAGACATTGATAATATCTATTTATACATATACAACTCTCAAGATAAAAATCCAAAGAGCAATGAAGACAAATCCATTTGTAAAGAGCATTTAGCAATGTCTAAAAAATACACATGTAGAAGAAAATAATAATTTCAAGTTTGAGGACGGATTGTTAAATATCAAGGATGACTTATATGTTCCTCCACGCTGTCATACTGCATTTACATGTAGTGTATAAAAATATTAAATATCTTGTATCTATTGTTAATATATGTATAAATACTAGAGGTTATTTTAGAAGATATTATATGGAGAGGATTTGTTATAGCCACTTAGTTAGTAAATTAAGATGGCTATTTGTTTTGTTCCTACCTTATTTATATCCTAGAATAGGCTCTTTTGTAATTAGAAGAAAAGTAAAGGTTGTTTTACCTTTCTTGTTGACTTTTGAGGTAGAATGGACCTTGTGAGGGATAAGAAAGAAGAGCATGGGGTGAATAAGGCCTATCCAATAGGATTTGGCTGCCCATGTGGGCGTCTCATAGTCTAATATGGAAAGAAAGGGAGATATACTCCTCTTGCTAGACCTAGGATTTGGTACAATTTTGAGTGATGAAATTTGGAGAAAGATAGCTCCAAGGAGATAAAAGCATTTGTAATGAAAATTGGTAGGTGTATTCTTCAAGTTGTGAGGATTTTAGAACCTACTCACTTGCTTGTTTTGGAGTTGTGAGCAAAACATTATGCTTGTTTTAGTAGAATAGGGTTTGCTGCCATCTGATGAAGAGGGGCAGAAACTTTGAGCTACCACTACAAGTTTGATTTCAACTCTTTCTTAGTGAAATTTATGGAGAGTGTGAAAAATTGTACTAGCTTTCTATCAAGACATCTCTTATAGCATTTAAAGTTGGAGAGCAAAAGTTGTGAGCTTGAGAGTGGGAAAGGGTTTGCTGCCACCCAATGAAGAGGAGTAGAGACTTTGTTCAACCACCCAAGTCGGACAGTCTCTTCAATCTTTTTGGTAATTTAGGTGCTTATAGTAGCTTGTGTAAGCTTTCTAAAAAAACAAAAATTAATACATTTGGAGCTTTGATGAAATTTTTATGAGCCGTGAAGTGTCAAAGAGGGCAAATTATTGCTAAGGTTTGAAGAGTAGAATCAACTAGCTACAAAATCTGGAGTTTGAGAGGCATGCATGCAAAATTTTAGAAAAAGTTAGATGATGGAGTGAGCTTTCTAAAAAGCTATTGCATGTCCAATTTGGAAAAGGAAAGTGATCACAACAAAGGCTGAAGTGAAGAGGAGCTTTGTTGCTTTTGCATTTGTTTGGAAATTTTAGTGCCTATTTCTTTTAGCCATAACTTTTAAACGGTAAGTCATCTATTTGTGAAATTTTTATATATTTTACAATGGATTATTGGATTTCTATAGGCTATAAGCATGCTTGATTCGACCTTTGGATGAATTTTTAGTGATTTATTTAATTTCAGCCTGTTGTATAATTTATATTCCTCATATGTGGTTGTATTTTGAGGTATACTTGAATACATACATACTTTGCTTATACCTTTTATATAAGTATATATACTTTTATTTATATCAAGTATTTATACAAGTATTTTATAAGTATTATATATAATATTTATACAAGTATTTGTACAAGTATTATACCAAGGATTATATATTATTTTATATAAGTATTTATATAAGTATTATTTAAGTATTTATACTTTATATTTGTACAAGACTTGTACAAGTATAATACAAGTATAATTTGAAAGCTTGAACAAATATTGTGCAAGTATAGAACATACTTGCACAGCTTCCTTTCATGTTCTCTGCTAGTTCTAGTAGCAGCTAGAAATCCGGCGTTTTTCCAAGGCAAATTCTCTCTACCCGACAACGCTCTATAAGACTTCAAATTCTTCAAAGACGATATGACCTTCTAGGAGCTAGACATTTTGACTTCAATAAGATCTTGGAATTAATATCAAGAGACTATTGGTGGCCTCAAATGTAAAAAATGGTGAAAGAATTCATTCAATCATACAAAATTTGTACCCAAACAAAGGTCCCAAGATACCAACCATATGGACTTTTTCAATCACTTCCAATTCCTAAGGGCCCATAGCAATTATTATTGATAGGCTTCATTACAAACCTTCTGATTTTAAATGGAAAAGATTCAATTTTTGTAGTGGTAGATCATCTTACAAAGATAGCATATTTTATCATATGCAATAAGACTATTTTTGGAAAGAAAATAGCCAAGCTTTTTATTGATAATATTTATCGAATACATGGCCTTTCAAATGATATCATTTTGGACCAAAGACCGTAATTTATATCAAATTTTTGGAGAGGACTATTTCAACTTTTGAAGGTTAAGATCATTCTTTTATCACCTTATTATCCTTAGACCAATAATCAAATAGAATGAATGAATTACATCTTAGAATAATATCTTTATTAGAATATAAATTACCAATAAGATGATTAAATAGACCTCCTATCATTGGCCAAATTTATAAATAATAACTTTGAATATTCTTCAATGAAGCAAATTCCATTCTTCACAAACTATGGATACCATTTTAAAGCAAATCCGTTCCAAATAAAAGATGTAGGAAGCCTTACTGCAAAAAATTAAGTTACCTACTTAAAAGCCATCCATAAAGAATTAAAATTTCAATTACAAATGGCTCATGATTGATTTAAAGACTATGCAGAAATTCATCACAAGAACCAATCAAAGTTCAAAATAGGAGATTGTGTCTGGCTACTCCAATAAAATATACAAATGAATCAACGATCAAAAAAATTAAACTATCAAAGACTTGGACCATTTATAATTCTACACCAAGTAAATTCAATAAGTTTTTATCTTGAACTATCAAGTAGCATGCATATTCATCTAATCTTCCAAGTCTTGCTTCTAAAAACCTATTATTAATTAAGTATTATTGGAAGAATTCTTCCACCACCAATCTCGATTGAAATCAATCAAGAGTTGGAATGCAAAGTGGATGAAATATTAGATTCACGTATAAGATATGGACGATTGGAATATTTCATTCATTAAAAAGACTATGGAGTTAGCAAAAGAATGTAGGAACCTTTAAATAATCTTAAGAATGTATCTAAGAAAGTTTACAAATTCCATTGATGATATCTTAAAAAACCTAGATTCAATCACCATTAAAGATTTTGTAGACACAAACATCTCTTGGCTTATAAATGACGCTTTTCTACTAATAACAAAAGATTAATATAAAAAAGGAAAAGCCATGCCAAGACCTTCACTTATATATAGTCATTTTTTCTAAGATAGAATAGATCTTGTTAAAAGCTTATTAGTTATCATATCAAATTTTTATATTTTAAAGAAATTATAAGAACAAGAATCAGAAGACTTTTTTGCCATACAAGCGGTTGGAGAACCATTGTAACTTTCACAATCTGCTAGGTTTGAAGAATATAAACAAGGCAAAGAAAGAATATTTCAATATCAAGTAAGGCCATATTTGAAGTCTTTGGAGATACAGCCTAATCACAAAAATCTTCATTCAAATGCCCAAGCTTTGGTAATATTCCTTGAAGTTGGAAGAGTGACTCTAGGTAGATCAAAAATTATGTTTGAAAGATGTTTTGAAGATTGCAACAAAGAGCAAATTGTTGGATGGAAAATTGGTACAATAGAGATTATATCTAGAGGTTATCAACACTATTTCAAGGGTCTTCTTGAATCAATAACCAACAAACAAAAAACAGAATATGTTGCTTCTTTATTCTGACAAATTTTAGATTATTTGAATATGTGATTTAATCATCAAATCACTTTGGCTCCTCGTGGAACTTGTGGCTAGAAGAAAAGGTGATATCATGGACATATTTTAAGTCATCACATTTTAGAGCTTTCTATAGTCTTTTAAAACCTTCCATAGTCTTCTAAAATCTTCTATAGTCTTCTAAAATCTTCCATAGTTTTCTAAAATCTTCTATAGTCTTCTAAAATCTTCTATAGTTTTCTAAAATCTTCCAAAATCTTTTAAAATCTTGTTTAGTCTTCTAAGAATCTTCTATAGTCTTTTAAAATCTTCTATAACCTTCTTCAATCTTCTAAAATCTTCCATAGCCTTCTAAAAATCTTCTAAAATCTTCTTTAGTCTTTTTGAACTTACCTTAATTTTTTAGAATCTTCTTTAGTCTTCTAAAATCTTCTAAGATATTCTTAGAAGGTTCAATAGGACATAGGCCTTATAGTATAAATAAAAGGCAAGACCAAGGTACACCTTGGCCTTGCTAATACAAGTCTTGGAGCAATCCAAAGTGTTACCTTGTTTCTTGATATTAATCTAGTTCGTTGTTCTTGTTAATCATCTACTTCTATATTCTTCGCTATCCAATTCTTTGATTTCAAAATCATTCTAGTTTTGTAATCTTTTTCTTGTCTCTTTGCTAACATGCTATCTTACATCCTTGACAATAAATATTATTCCAATATTTACTTAACTCATTCTGTTTGGCTGTCAATTTGAAGATAGAAAGCCAAAGAAAGTTTAATATCCACTTTTAATATTTTAAAGAAGCATCTTCAAAATTTAGATACAAATTGAAATTCTTAATTAAATATGATATTATTAGATAGGCCATAATATCAATATATATTGTTAAAAAAAATCCTTCTTGTTTCTTTACTAGAAGAAATTTTTTCATAAGGAATAAAATGAGCCATCTTTTTGAGTTGGTTGTGAATCCTATCAATAAATTTTAATTGGTAGATTTATTAAAATTATAGTTTTAAATTATTTAAATACTAAAATATTAAAATTAAAGATTTTATTTGATTATTAAAATAATTATTAGAATTTAGAAGAATTTATACGTTATGAAAGTCTTATTAGAAAAAAGTCATAAAAGTCTTAATAAGTCTTAAAGGCAATTATCTTAGTTAATTTAGTATTTTTTTTAATTGAAAGAATTCATATTTAATTAATTTTGACTAGTTTTATAATGTATAATTATTTAATTATATATATTTCACTTATTTTGTATTATTCTTCTCTTTTATTGTTATTTATTATTCTTTATACTTTACACCACAAATTATAAGCAATTCTTAATTGAGGCCATTTTGTAATTTGGATTGAAGGATGAATTTTATGCTTACATCAATCAACTACCATAAAAATATTGTCTAATAAATTGGATGGTGGTAGATCTGTGATAAAATCGATCACGATAGAAGACTATGACCATCTTGAAATAGACAAGGGCTATAAGAGTTTATAAGGACAATGTTAAGGATACTTTGACCTTAAACATATATCACAAGAAAGCAGAAAGTCCTTCATAGCCTTTCACATTTGAGGCTACCAAAAATCTTCAGAAATAAGTTCTAAAGTCTTGACAAATCCAAAGTGACCCGCAATTGAAAAGTCATGGCAAGATTAAAGAATGTACAATTATATTAGTCCTTCTAGGATACACAAATGTTCTTCAAAATATAGAAGATTTTTTTTAAGCTTGAACTTGTTAGCATTTTAATTGAGGTGACACTTAATATCAAAGACCAAAGCATCATTGTTGGTTGCAACATGCACTTCATCAAAAAAAACTAGAATAAATAGATGCCAATGTAATAATAGAGTAAAGGCAAAATTACTTTGGCTCGAACAAAATTACATATTATTGATCAAACGCTATCTCTCCTATTCTCGGTGTAAGATATAATCTTCTTAATAATGCATCAGACAACCCTTGTTGCTTCTCATGTTGATAAGTAAAAACAAAGTTAAATTGAAATAATAACATATTCTATTGAGCTTGTTATCAATTAAAAACTTGAGCTGACGTAAAATATTTTTTATTCTTATGATTTGTGTATACAGTTATAAGATGTATTGTTCCTTTGAAAAAATGATGTTATTCTTATAAAGAATCCATAATAGCAAGAAGCTCCTTATTGTAGATTTTATAATTAATTTTGGCAGTAAAAAAATTTTAAAAATAAAATATAATAAGATAAAATTTATTATCTATATCCATTTATGAAAGTAAGGCCTCTAATGCAAAATTTGAAGCATTATTGTTGTATAGTAATAAAACCATTAGGTAAAAGAAAAAAAATAATTATATTATAGAAGAGCTCAAATAAAAGTATTTTAATAAATTATCTTAGAAATATAAATAATAGACAAGAAGATATTAAAAATTAAAAGATACTAATGTTGCCTTTTTTTAAAAAAAAGCTTCTATTTACTTTATATAGCTATAAATAAGATAAAATAAAATAGATTAAAAAACAAATAATATAAGTATCTTTAGAAAAGAATTAAAAATAGATTTTAATAAAGTTTATTTTAAAATTTTAAGAATTGATATTTGGAGAGGATCAGTTGTGAACCTAGGTTTGAAATTAGACCTCAAGGCATAAAACCATGTGCCAATAGTAGATGAAGAGCTTTTTGGCAGATTGGAGAGTGGAATTTGAATGTAGACTTAAGAAGATTTGTTTGAGTATTAATTTAAAGTGATTTGGATAGATATTGATTTTATAAGAGCTTTATAAAATTATGGTTGATTTGGGCAATTCCGAGATTTGTGAAATAAAATAGGATTTATATTTTTGAGCATTTTGTAAGTTTGGTTATAGATCTATACATGAAATTTTATAGGTAAATAATTGTGGTTGTACTAAATACATATTATAAGTTTGAATGTATGTTTTAAGTCTGATGTAATGGTTTAATGAAAGTTTATTGAAGTACAAGTGGATCAGGGTCTTGGAAATTGGATTTTGAAGGTCAATGAGGATTTTTAAGATATTTAGCAATCTATTAGTTGAATTGATGTGAAAAATATTTATATGGATAGTAGACTTAATTTTTCTTTTATGAATGAATTTTGAAAGTAATTAAATAATGCAAAAAATATATATATATTGGCATTGGAAGATTGGCATCAAGATTGAAGAAGAAGGATGGCCTATACCCAAAGAGATTTTTGAGCTTATCTTCTATTTAAAGAGTTGGATCTTCTTCAAAATTTTTGTACATGTTGCCAATTTAATTATTAAAAGGTATGTAAAATTTGAATTAAGATCAATAGTTCAATCATTAGCTATTGAGATTTTAATCTACTATAGGATTTGTTAGGATTTGATTAAGATTTGGTTAGGATTTGCTAGGACTTGATTAGAATTTGATTAGAATTTGATTAGAATTTGATTAAAATTTAATTATAATTTTATTATAATTTTTATTTTTAATATTTTAAAAAAAATTAATATTATTTTAAGATTTTTTTATTATTTTTTATGATTTTTTTAAAAATTCTTTAAAAAAAATTTATATTTATTAAATAATTAATAAAAAATCTAATTGAATTTTTTTAATAATTGAGCATACTTATTATTCTTTAATTATAATTTATATATAATTTTATTAAAGATATTAGGACTTATTATTGTAATTTTTTTTTATCTTCCACAATCAAGTGCCTGATGCATTTTCAAGCAATACTTTACGTAATACGACCTTGATTTCCATATAGAATGCTTTTGTAAAATTTAAATACACAAAGATTGAAGCTATAGTGATTACTATCTTTAGATCCTAGAATGTCTTTTTTGCTTAAGGTCCCTATTCTAATTTGTTTTTACATGTCAATTGAGTAAGAAGAGTAATTACTTGAGAATAATTTTTTATGAAGATCAGATAGAAGCTAGCAAATCCAAGAAAGCATTATACATCTCCTAAAATTTTTTAAATGGCCCATTACATAAATTCCTCCATCTTCTTAAAATCTATTATCAAATCCTCAATAGATACTATGTATCCTAAAAATTCCATCTTTAATTGATGAAATACATATTTTTCTAGTTTGGCATATAGACTTACATCTCATAGCTTTTGTAATACCAACTTTACATGGACCTTATATTAATCCAAATTTTTTGAGTAGATCAAGATATTATGAAGATAAATCACTACAAACTTATCTAGATGCTTTCAAAAGATATCATTTATTAAATGCTAAAAGATAGCATGTATATTTATCAATCCAAAAGATATGACATTATATTCAAAATATCCATATCTCATCCAAAATACAGTCTTCCATTTATCTCTCTTCTTGATCCGTATCAAGTTGTAAGTTCCATAAAGATCTATCTTAATATAGATCTTAGCTTCGTTGAGTTATTCCAAAAATCTTGAGATTAATGATAGTGGATAACAATTTTTCACCATGATCTTATACAATTCTTGATAATCAACGTATATATATATATATATATATATATATATATATATAAGGAACCATCTTTTTTCTTCACAAAGAATATAAGTGCACTTTTTTGAGACTTTAAATGCCTAATAAAGTTCTTTGCAAGATTTTCATCAATATAATCCTTTAATACTAAAAGCTTATTTTGAAAAAGGTTATAAATTAGACCAAAAAATAGTTATATTTTTATTTAAAGATATATGGCATAATTATATGGTTGGTGCTTTAATAATATATTAATAATCTTTTTTTGAAAAACATCTTAAAATTTGTTATATTGGTCTAGAATAATTATCGATAAAGTCATATCTTCTTTAATTAAAATCGCATAAATAGTAAACAATATATCTTTTTTGGCTAATCTTATAAAGGCTTTTGTTTCAACAAATAAAGGCTTATCAATTTATGACTTTTTACAAAGTTTTCTTGCAAGAATTTCTATCAAAAATATTATTCTTTGTAACTTTCAATCTATAAATGAATCATATTTTTCCAACTAAGAAAGTCTGAGACAAATAGGATTTGAAAAAGTCCTAATAATATTGAATATAATTTGGCTATTATGATCTTTAAACAATACTTCTATAGGTGTTGTTTCATAGGCAATACTACCAAAGGATAAGAATTGTCCATCTATTACTTCTATATGAACAAGTTTGGATTTTTTTATTAGAAGAATTTTATAAAGTTTAAAAAATGCCTTATCTAAGAAACAAGCAAATGCCTCTAAATCCAATAAGAAAATTGTTTAAAACTTTTGAGAACCAAAATACAAAAGAATTACAAAGAAATAATTAAATTAAGCAAAAAGAGAGGAATTTGAATAATTTTGCAATATTGAATTGTCCAGCCATACAGTATCAAGATAGAGAGAGTTTGCCTCAAAAAAATATTGAATTTTTGACTATCACTAATTTTTCAATCAAATATTGAGATAAACAAAAATTCTAAATTTATATAAAATTGTCTCTAAAAAGGACAATTACATCAAGTGCACAAGCCTTAAGTACTCTAGAATCCTCAAAATATGGCAAAATATATTAAACCCTTCATTAACCTTTAGGAGAATTTTTTTCAAACTTTAGCACTCCATATTTTCAAATTGCACCATCCACAAGTACTCAAATTTTATGACAAGTATTAATATACTCTTAACTACTACTACAACAAATTTTAATCATTGATTCATTATCAATCTTTAGATATTGCCAAAACTCTAACAGTACCTTTAAGTCCTTGTTTATAGACACTTGAGTGCTAAATTCTTCATATTTTACAAAATAAATGACTAAATACTATGAAACTTTGATGTGTAGCTTTTTAATATAATAATTCACCTTTTTATAAATTTTTAGACAAAAATTTAATTGAATACTCAAGATACAGCAAAAATCATCATTATTAATAAAATAATCTACTTACTTCCTTGGAATTTGATTCGCTCTATTCAACTTCCAAGATCTCCTTCCAAATTCTAAATATAATAATTTTTCTATACAAGATATACAGTGACTCTCAAAATTGAATCAACAAGGATGTTTATCAACTTTGAAATGCTATATCTAGAAGATATTTCATTTTTTTGATAAACCGTAAATTGGAAAAGATGCTCCATCAAGTTGAATATAATCCTACTAATTTTCAATTTAATAGCTTTAGCAACAAAGGAGATATGCTATTTCAAATGAAAGTACCTATGCTCACTTAATTTTGGGATTGTTTTTGGCAGGCACCGCTTTTTGCTATAATGAATTCAGATTATTGATTAGGGTTTGTGATTTCACTTTTGGACAATTGCATACTCTCTTAGAACACTTTTCTCATAGTTTTGAAGTTTTTCTTGATTCATGAGAGCATTATCAGAAGAAAAGAAGTTGAATGCTATTGTCGTGTTGTAGCATGGGCGTAATACACGTGAGGTGTCCAAATTATTGGGCATCTCTCAATCTACATGTTCTAGACTTCAAAGAGAGTATGCTCTCTACATAGAACATTTGAGAGGAGGCCATACAAGGAGCCTCACTCTTGTTCAAAGACGAGCATGTATTAGGGCTATTACATTAAATGGATTAAATTCTGCTGTAGATGTGAAAAATGCTTTGAGTGAACAATTGAACCTGGTAGTCAACACCAACACAATGAGGCGCATACTTCATAAAGCAAGTCTTGGGTCTCTGGAGAAACAAAATAAATCCCTGCTTACTGACAAGAACATACGTTCCAGGTTAGAATTTGCTCAACGACACAAAGATTGGACTGTGCATGATTGAAATAGGGTGATTTTTAGCGATGAGACTAAGATCAATCGATTTCAATCTGATGGTCATACTTGGTGTTAGATACAAGATGAAGAATCTCATTTACAAGCTCGTCATGTAAGTCAAACTATAAAACATGGAGGTAATGCAATTTTTGTGTGGGATTGTATGATTTCTTGTGGCATAGATTATATGTGCAAGATAGACGGGAAGACGAAATAAGATTTATATCTCAGCATTTTGTAAGATGAACTCATGGATATAATTAAATTGTATTATTTTAACCCTGTGCATGTTACATTCCAACATGATAATAATTCTAATTATACTACTA
This sequence comes from Physcomitrellopsis africana, assembly GCA_036785485.1. Classification (NCBI taxonomy): domain Eukaryota; kingdom Viridiplantae; phylum Streptophyta; class Bryopsida; order Funariales; family Funariaceae; genus Physcomitrellopsis; species Physcomitrellopsis africana. The sequence goes on from JAWRVF010001026.1 coordinate 53,398, forward strand.
AATTAATCAAGCATTGATTATCAATGTTAGATTTTGATGTGCTTACTTGGTCCCCTCAATCACTTGATTTAAATCCGATTGAGCATATGTGGGCAATTGTGAAATGGAGGTTAAATGAGTATCCAACATCAGCCAAGGAAATACTTGAATTATGGGAACGTGTGCAAGATTCTTTTAATTCTATCACTCTTGCGCAATGTCAAAAATTCTATCAGAGCATGTTCAATCGCATCCAAGTTGTTTTAGCTTCCAAAAGAGGGTGGACAAATTATTAATATATATGTAGATGTAGATTATAAAACTGAGTCTATGTATATAGTTTATTTAAATCACTATTTTTTCTTGTACAATTTTGCAATTGGCATGAAACTTTGAGTATGATATACTAGACTATAGCTATTAACATACACAAATGAAAGTTTTTATGTTCATGTCTTTATTTTCCTTGTATTTTTTATAGAATTTGATGTAAGAAATTATTGACTCAATTTTTAGAGTCACTATAGGTCTTAAAATATCCTCTCCAATTGCATCTTTTGATCTCCAAAAGCTTCCATACAACTCCTTGCGTCCTCAAAAGAATAATAGTAGGTATGATTTGTACACCTTAATTTCAAGCACCTACTTTTTTGTCATAAAAATTCCAAATCCCTTAATTTTTATACCAAAAGTATAGAGTTAAAAACAAGCTTTTTAATTCTAGCCTCTGATTTTTTAATGCATTTTTTGAAGTTGACAAATACTTCTTTTCATAGCAGATAGCCTAATCAAAGCCTATTAGGCATGACCATTGACCAATGGAGATGAAGATCTTTATCCCTTACCTTTATTTATCCATATTTTATTTTCATTCTTCCAAATAAGCCTCTTAATAGTTTAGTTTTCAACTTTGGATCCCAATCTCCTCTCAAGGCTTCATACTAAATATTTAGATTCTATATAATTTAAATATTATAATCAAAATAACTAAAATAAAATTAAAATAAAATTTCTTATATCAATTCTCTTTAATTTAATTTGCTAACTATTCTAATACACATTTAGATTTATGAATATATTATATGTTTTATTTGATTTTTATATAATATAAATAATTATAATATGACAACAGTTCCTATTATAATAGAATATCTTTATTTTCTTGAATGATTGTATTCTTAGTTTTGGTGATGTATTGGTTTTGTTTCTTCAAATAATTGCCAATCTTATGGCCTTCCTTACTATAATATAAATATAGACTTTCTTCCATCCAACGCTTTTTTTCTTGTGGACCAAAAGGCTTAAAATATATTGCATTAAGTTACATATATTTTACTTCTGAATATAAATTTAGACTACTTACTGATGTAATAAGAGCATATGAAATTACATGTTGTCTTACTAAAGCCCATGAATGTTGATCTTAATGATGTTGAAATAATCAATTATTACATTTTACAATTTAGTTGATAGCTTCATTGAGTGATTGTGGATCTGAAAGCAATAATAATAAATTTTTTATATTTTCTTTTAATTTCCAATAGAATTGACTTATTAAAGCTTGTTCATCCTAATTGATATTACATATTAGTTGCCTAAAATTGGATGTATATATTAATATAGATTGTACCTCTTGTTACAATATTCAGATCTTAATTGTTGCCCAATGAGCCATGTTATGTTCTCCAAATATTTTTACAAATGCTTCCATGAACGCTTGAAAGTTGCTTAAAATTACTAATCTCTTCTCAAATAAGGGAGCAAATCACAATAATGCTTATCTTGTAAATAAAATATCAACCAATCCAATCTTTAATTCTTTTATTGAATAAGTATCAAGTTGCAGAATCATTATCAATCAAATTTGGTTGACAAACCTTCAAAATTTTAAACATGTACCATCATATTTTTTTGGAAGACTAACTCAAAATTCTTGACATTATTGAATAAATAAATTTTCTTGCCACAGTATAGTTAGTAGTCCATCTTCAAGCACAAAAGTTAGAAGTGAATACAATCTAGGTTGTAGAATGTTGCGTTGTTATGAAGTTTTGCAACAATCCCTTCAATTTCCACAATTCTAACAAATAAAGTAATAAGTGTACTTATGATAATATTATAATTGTATAACTATTTATATTATATAAAAATCAAATAAAACATATAATATGTTCATAAGTCTAAATGTGTATTAGAATGGTTAGTAGATCAAATAAAAGAAAGTTGGTATAAGAAACTTTATTTTGAGTTTTTTTATTTAGTTTGATTATAGTATTTAAATTATATATGACTTAAATATTTAGTATGAAGCCTTGAGAGGAGATTGGAGGCTAAAGATGAAGAACTAAACTTCTAAGATGCTTATTTGGAGGGATGAAAGTAAATTATGGATAAATAAAGGCAAAGAATGAAGCTCTCCATTTCCATTGGTCGATGGTCATACCTAATAGACTTTGAGTAAGCTGTTTGTAATGAGAACAAGAGTCTTAGTAATTTCAAAGAAGGCATTCAAAAATCAGAGGCTAGGATTAGAAAGCTTATTTTTAGTACTATAATTTTGGTATAAAAATTGAGAGATTTGGAATTTTTAAGAGGAAAGAGTAAATGCTTAAAATTAAGGTGTATAAATTGTATCTATTATCTTTCTTTTGAGAATATAAAGAATTGTATGAAAGCTTTTAGAGATCAAAAGATACAATTGTAGAGGTGATTTCAAGATCTATATTTAATATATAAGAATTATTATATTTAAAATTTAAAAAAGAAGATATTAGAAGTCAAAGATAATAGATTGAATTCTAAAGCAATAACTAGACCATTTTATTAATAGTGATAGTTTCTATCATATTTTGAGCTTTTGGATAAATTTTTATCTATAAATTTTCAAAAAGGTGAATAATTATGTTGAAAAGCTATATATCAAAGTTTCATAGTATTTAAACATTTAATTTGTGAGATATGAAGAATTAAATATATGGATATTTATAAATAAAGGTTTGAAGCTACTATTGGAATTTTGACAATATTTAAAGATCGATAATGAATCAAGAATTAAAATTTGTTGTGGTAGTTGTTAAAAGTATAATAATACTTCATATAAATTTTAAGTAAATTTAGACAATCAGATTAAGATTTATAGATTATTGAAGTTTAAAAAAAATTCCCTTCCTATAGATAAATGAGGGTTTAGAGTATTTTGTTATATTTTGAGTGTTTTGTAAAAATAAGACTTATGTATTGGATATAATAGCCTTATAAAAAAGACTTTTATATAAATTTAGAGATTTTGTTACTTTGAAACTTGGTTGAACAATTAGTGGTAGCCAAAAGCTTCGTACTTTCTTGAGGCAAATTCTCTCTATGACAACAACATGTAATTTGGACTCAAAAGATTTGGTCATATTAATATCTTGATCTCCAGCTATTCTAAGAAAGAAATAAAATTAAATTAAATTAAATTAAATTATAAGAAGATAATATCAGCTTAGAGGAGGATAATCCATAATCTCTAAAGCACTAGTATACCTTCAAGAAGAGGGACAATTCACTCTCTAATAAGAAGGATCCAATTTTGATAAGTAAGATAGAATTAATCTTGACAAATTATCAAGGATAAGAGAATACAAAATAAAATACTTAAAGTAGAAAGAGGTTTCAAGAAAAAATTAACAAGGATTTGAATTATCTAAATGAATACATAAATAATACCAAGAAAGGTGAGCTAGAATTCCAAGACATGTGTTGTTGAGACTAAAGAATTCTTCAACCTCAACTCCAATATATATCCATCTCTAGAAAGCTTCTTGAGTAGCTTCTATCAAATTAGAAAGCTTCACAAGTAACTTCTATCAACTTGAAAGCCTCTTGAGCTCTTTCCACTAACTATGAATCTTCTTAAGCTACTTCCACTAAGTAAGAAGCTTCTCAAGCAATCTCTATTAACTAAAAAATCTCTAAAATATTCTAAAAGGTATTGTGAACTTTCAAAGTAAATATCTTTAACAGCTAATGGTCAAAGAATTAGCTCTTAGAATATAGAAAGACTATCCTATAAATGAGCCACAAGGATAATAGCCTTGAGAGTAAATAAGAACATAAAAAATATATAAAATAATATCTTAATTGGTAGATAAGATGTAAATAAATGTTTTAATGGTAGATTTGATGAATGTAAGAGTAAAAGAATAGAAGTTGTCCATTAGGGCAACAACCACCACCTATAAGTAAAAGAAATTGGAAATAAGAGTTATCTTATTCTATATTTTATTTTATATGCAATCCTTATTGATATTAAATATTAAGACTTCTTAGTTTTTTTTCTTCAATAAGATATGGCTTGGCTCAATGGATATTTTATCTTATGATATATTTTTAATATTAAAAGATGGTTGAAATATGATAAAATATATCAAAGATAGGTCATTGTTTTATAGATAAATATTAATTTAAAACAAAAATAATACTTAAAATCTCTTAAAATATAAACTTTGCTTCAAAAATTATTTTTCATTGAAGAGAAGATTAGATTTTTTGTGGTTTTAAAAAAAATATGAGATATAAGTTTTGATCAAATTAGATAGATTTTACTTAAATACAAATAAATTTGATACCAATCAAATATATAAGTATAAAATTAGATGAAATATTATATTATTAAATTATTTTCTTATTAAAATATCAATTTAATTATAAAATTTTAATCCTATAAAATCAAACTATAAGATGAATATTGTCAAGGATATGAAAATATAAAATACAAGACTTGAACTAGAAGGAGGTTTTAAGAAGAAAGAAAAAATGACTTGAATTATCTAGATGAATACATAAATAATACCAAGAAAGGTGAGCTAGAACTTCAAGAGATACGTTGTCAAGATTGAAAAAAAATTCAGCCTTAACTCCAATATATATCCTTATCTAGGAAGCTTTTCAAGTAACTTCTATCAATTTGGAAGCTTCTTGAGCTTGTTCTACCAACTACAAAGCTTTTTGAGCTACTTCCACCAACTACAAAGCTTCTCAAGCAACTTCCACTAACTTATAAGCTTTTAAAATATTCTAAAAGCTTCTCTAAACTTCCAAAGTGTATGTTCCTAATATCACCTTTTTTTCTAGCAATGGAATCTAAGAAAAGCTCATACCTTTGAAAATCTTTCTACATATATAGAAAATTGAGAATATGTTGTACTAATGAAGCTATATATTTTATTTTTTATTCTTGGGCAATAGATTCTACTAGTCCTCAAAAAAATTGCCTTTGGCCTTGAATTAGTACCTTTGTTGTTGAAACATTCCATCTAAGGATCTAATCTTCAATGCAACCTTTAAAACATCCTCCAAACAAGATTTTAAATTTAAGAAGATTCATCTGTCTAAACTCAAGCAGTATCACTATAGCTCAAGCATTAAAATGGAGACTGGTATAATTAGATGTTGCTCCTAATGGCTCCAATTATGGTTATATTTAGTATTAAAATATATTATCTTTACTTTATTTAATTAAAGGTTGTAAAAATTACACTAGTTTTTTTGAAGCTTATATAACAAGTGAATCTTTTGAATCTTATTTTGCTAAATTTTTCAATACTTAAAGATTTGACATGGTGATTGACTTGCTTCTATAATTCTATTTTATTTTAAAATAAATGAATGTATACTAATGAAGGCTTTAGTTTAATTCTCCACCTCTTATAAGTATTCTTTGAATTCAGTTTTCACCAAAAAATTATCATTAAACATGTTTAAATTTATAGGAATAGAGTCAATATTCTTGATATAAGATATGATCTCTTTGATAAAGTATTGGACAACTCTTAGTACTTCCCAAGTCTATAAATAAAAATTAAATTAAATCAAGATAATAACATATTTTACTGAGCTTGATAGTGATTAAAAATCCGAGTTGACATAAAATATTTCAAGTTCTTGTGATCTACATATACAATCATAAGATACATTGCTTCTTTGAAAAAATGATGTCATTCTTGAAAAAAATCCATAATAACAAGAAACTCTTTATTGTGAATTTCATAATTGATTTCAGCAATAAAAAGCTTTTGAAAATAAAATACAATAGGATGGAATTTATTGTCTATATTTATTTGTGAAAATACAGCCCTTAGTGTAAAATCCAAAGCATCAATCTCTATATAGAAAGCTTTTATAAAATTTAGATGCACCAAGATTAGAATTGTCATAAATGCCATCTTGAGGTCTTAGAAAGCCTTCTTTCCTTGATACCTCCATTCTAACTTGTCTTTGCATGTCAATCAAGTAAAAAAGGTGGCAACTTGAAAGTAATTTTTAATAAAGATTTGATAGAAATTGACAAATCTAAAATATATTATATGTCTTTTACAGTCTTTAGAATGGTCCATTATATAACTACCTCTATTTTCTTGGGATCTATCATCAAACCCTTAGTAGATATAATATATTCCAAAAATTCCATCTTTAATTGATGAAATACACATTTTTCTAGTTTGGCATACAGACTTGCATCTCTTAGCTTTTGTAATATCATCTTTATATGTTCCTCGTATTCTTCCAAATTTTTTGAATAGATTAAGATATCATTAAGATAGATCACTACAAACTTGTATAGATACTTTCAAAAGATATCATTCAGTAAATATTGAAAGATAGTAGGTATATTTATTAATCCAAAGGATATAACATTATATTCAAAATATCTATATCTTGTCCAAAATGCAGTCTTTTATTTGTCTCCTTCCTTAATCCATACTAAATTATATGCTCCATGAAGATCTATCTTAGTATAGATCTTAGCTTGGTCGAGTTGTTCCAAAAGTCTTGAAATTAATGATAGTGGATAACAATTTTTTACCTTGATTTTATTCAATTTTCAATAATCAATACACATATGCAAGAAATCATTTTTTTTCTTCACAAAGAGTATAGATGCACCTACTAGAGACTTTGAATATTTGATAAAGTTCTTTGTAAGATTTTCATTAATATAATCCTTCAATGCCAAAAGCTTGTTTTGAAAAAGGTTATAAATTGGACTAAAAGATGGTTGTATTCCTTCCTAAAGATCTATAGTACAATTTTATGGTTAGTGCTTTGGTAATTTATTAACACTCTTTTTTTGAAAAATATCTTGAAATTTATTATATTGCTTTTTAATACTTGTTGATGAAGTCATATCTTCTATAGTTGAAGTCGCATAAATAAAAAACGATATACCTTCTTTGGCCGATCTTATAAAAGTCTTTGCTCCAATAAATAAAGGTTTATCAACTCATGACTTTTTACAAAGTTTTCTTACAAGGATTTCTATCAAAAATGACATTCTTTGTAACTTCCAATTTATAAATGGATTGTACTTTTTCAACCAAAAAATTTTGAAAATAATAAGATTTGAAGAAGTTTTAATAATATTAAACACAATTAACTTGCTATGATCTTCAAACAACACTTCTATAGGCATTGTTTCATGGATGATACTACTAGAAGATTAAAATCATCTATCTATTATCTTTGTATGAATAGATTTGGATTTTTTTATTAAAAGAATTTTATGAAGTTTAGCAAACACCTCATTTAAAAATTAAGTGGACGCCCTTAAATCCTATAAAGCGATTATTTGAAGCTTCTAAGAGCCAAAACAAAAAAAAATCATAAAATAACAAGCACATTGAGCAAAAAGAGAAGAACCTAAATAGTTTTGTGATATTGAATTGTCCAACTGTATAATCTCTATGGTAGCTTAATATCTTTGTTTTTTTGAATGATTGTACTCTTGGTTTTGGTGATGAGTTGATTTTATTTTTTTAGACAATTGTCAATCTTATGGCTTTCCTTGCCACAATACAAATATAGATCTTCTTCCATCCAACGCTTTTTTTCTTATAGACTAAGAGATTTTAAATATATCACATTAAGCTACATATCTTCTATTTCTAAATGTAAATTCAAACTACTTATCAATATAGTAAGAGTGTGTCAGATTGTATATTGTCTTATTGAAGCCCATGAATATTGATCTTGATGATGTTGAAATAGCCAATTATCACATTTCATAGCTTGGTTGATGGCTTTATTGAGTGATTATAGATTTGGAAGCAACAATAACAAATCCTTCATATTATCTCTTAATCTCTAAAAAAATTCATTCATCAAGGCTTCTTTATCTTAATTGATGTCATATACTAGTTGTCTAAAATTGAATACATAGACTGATGCAAAGTGCACCCATTGTTGCAATGCTCAACTCTTTGCTATTGTCCAACAAGCCTTATCATGTTCTCCAAATATTTATGCAAATGCTTCCATGAATGCTTCAAAGTTGCTTAAAATTTGTGATCTTTTTTCAAATAAGACAGTAAACCATGATAATGCTTGTCTTATAAATAAGGTACCAACTAATCCAACCTTTGATTCTTCTATCAGATAAGTATTAGGTTGTAGAGCCATTATTAATCAAATTTGATTGACAAACCTTCAGAACTTTAAATAAGTATCATCATATTTTTCCAAAAGACTAACTCGAGGTTCTTTATGTTATTAAATACGTAGATTTCTTTGATGTAATATAGATAGTAGTACATCTTCAAGCACAAAAATTAGAAGTAAATACAATTTAGATTGTAATACTTTAGATATTGCGTCGTTATGAAATTTTGTAATAATTCCTTCAATCTCCATATTCTTAGCAAATAAAGTAATAATAGTACTTATAATAGCATCTAATTTGGATTCAAAAGATTTTATCATACTAATGTCTTGACCTCCAATTATTTTAAAAAAAAAAAAAAAAAAAAAAAAAAAAAAATCTATATGAAGATAATATCAGTTTAGAAGAGGGTAATCTACAACCTTTAAAGCGCTAGTATACCTTCAAGGAGAAGGATAATCCACTATCTAACAAGAAAGATCCAATTTTAATATTAAAGGATGAAGGTAGTCTTGACAAATTGTCAAGGATACAAGAATATAAAATATAAGAATATAAAACACAAGACTTAAACTAGAAGGAGGTTTCAAAAAGAAATCAACAAGAACTTGAATTATTTAGATGAATATACAAATAATACTAAGAAAGGTTTGCTAAAATTCTAAGAGATGTGTTATTGAGACTGAAATCACTTGTAACTTTAAGATTTGGTTTTAGAGACTCATTAAAAATTATAAGTTTTTTTTTAAATTATATCTTCATAATTAATTATATAACAAGTTCAAGCACAATTAATCCAATATAAAAAATAGAAACAAGAAGACCAAAGAATTAAAGTATGCATTTGTTAGAGATCCTATAGAAATAATAATATTGAAGAGTTTTTTAATGTAATTAAAGTTAAACATCCAAAACCACTTGTTATTGAGTTTCAAAATCAAAATAGAGCCAAAATAAAAGATATTATAGATTTTAAAAAATATATGTTATATATGCTATGATAACTAATATAAAATAAAGTATTTAATAAATACAAGTATATAAGTTTCAAATTTATTATTGATTAATATTTAAAACTAAATTACTAATTTTTTAAATAAAAAATTGATTCAACCATTCAATTTCAATAAATTAAAAGAAAATATTAAAAATATAGCTTATAACAAAGCTCTATGTTTTAATGATATTGGTATAGAATTTATTTTTTTTAAATTAGAACATTACTATAAAGAATTATCGACAAATGATTAATTAAATTTTTAAAAATAATTACTTTCTACAAAACATGATGATAGGTTGTATTATTCTATTTTATAAAAGAAATGATAAGATCTTGTTTGGCAATTGGAGACCTATCACATTATTAAATTTTATATATATATACTAAACTATTTTTAAAAAGAATACAATTTATTTTAATGGATGTAATTTATCTTGATCAAATTATCTTTATGTCTCTTTAGTTTATTTTAGATAATATCTTTGTCATCCAAGAAACCATCAAATTAGCCAAAATATCTAAACAATCTATATTTATTCTTAAAATTTATTTTTCTAAAGTTTATAACAAATTTTATTTTTCTAGCAATGAAAAATAAGGCTTGCATGTCCGATTCATCTGCATAATCAAAATTACCTTTTAAGATACAAATATATTAGTTGGTAATAAGAAATTATATACAAAATTATTTCTAATTGAAAAGGGATTAAACAAAGATGTCTCTTAGTTCCATACTTATTTGTTATTGTGTGAAAAAAGTTTAATATTATTATCTAAGATATTATAAAATATAAAAAATATATTTAGTATTAACATTCAATGGGATTTAAATTAATAAGTGATATATTCATATGTAGATAATTCTACCATAACTATCAAGAGTGATAAAGCTAATCTGAATAATTTAATTTATATTTTTAAATAACTTAATTCTACTTTGGAACTTAAAATTAATTAGTCAAAATTGACTGCGTATTGGCAATACAAGAAAATAATAAAGCCATTCTAGACCAATAATTTTGGAGTTAATTTATAAAATCAAATTAATAATAATAAATATTTTATAAAATAATATTATTTTTTAAACTATATTCAAAGTATTTTTATCTATTTTTTTTATCTATCTAAAAAAAATTGCAACATTGGAGTCATTGACCTAGAATACACTACCAAAGTACTTCTTGCCAAATAGATTGTAGGTTTCTTACAATCTTAAGATGCAAACATCCAACAATTTCTAAGATATAGATTGATAAATATTAAATCAATTTCTTTTAAGCAATGGCTATTAGATTAAATATAAACTCTTATTTGAAACTTAAATAAAGAACCAGGTCAAAAAAAATTAAATAAAATTAGCAAAGTGTGGCCTTTGATGGTCTTCTATATAAAACTTAGGCCTTAAAAATCCTTCTATGAGGTTTGAAATAGATATCTTTTGTGGATTTGGAATTCCTTACTTATTAATAAATACATCATTTTTAAATAAGTGGCTAAATTTTACTCATATGATTTTCTAAGAATAAAATATTTATTTCACAACATATCTCATCTTTCATTTTTAAAAAATATAATAAAAATATAAGCTAATTATAGATAAAATTTATTTTTGATATATGTTTTATTATTATCTCCCATTATCATGGCAATCTATAATACAAAGAAAGAAAAATTCTCCTAATTTTAATAATTGAATAAATCTTTATGAACAAGTCATATTTTGATAATTATTTTTTAGTTATTCTATTGATCTTTTGATATTTAAGAAAATACTTAATTTATTTTATCAAAAAAATAAAAATCAAATTAAATTACATTAGAGCTTAATAAAAAATGTTACATTATAATAATAATTTAACTCTTAATAAAATAACTTACAAGTTAATAATATTAAATAACAAATAAAAAGACTTTTAAAATTGATTTAAATTGTTGCAAAAAAAAAAACAAGAAATCATGAGATAAATACATTAAAATATATTTTTGTCCAATTAATAACTAAAGTTTTAAAAGTTTCTATATTGTATAGTCATTACTATAGAGTGTATATCTATAGACAATTTAGATTCAAAGAAATAAGTTTGATTGTGAAATAAAAGTATGACAAAAGTATGAGATAAAAGTATCCATACTAGGAAACTGATTTGGTCTAGCTCAACTTGAATATGGATAAATTCTAGAGACAATAACATGCAAGAATATAAGAAAATACCCAATCAAACAAAAAATATTCTTGAAAAATTGGGATAAAACTTGGATGTTAAGAAATATAATTGGAACAAGATTTAATTTGCAAATCAAATACAACTCAAGAGTGCCACAATGCGATTTAATAATCCATATCAACAAGTATGGTGTACTGTAGCCCTAATGAATAGTCTAGTGATTTTACATCCGCCATAATAGGTGTTAGGATGTAAGTTTCCTTCTGCTCTGTAATCACTCAAATAAACAATCAAAAATAAGTCCTATTTAGTGTATTAAAAAAAAAAAAAGACCAAAAACCCAAAAAAAAAAAACCACACATGTCTTGCTGTTGGGCTGTACCCTCGACATCTAAATCTAAAATAGGAGAATGTGGAAGATGGACGGATGTGTGACCTGAAAGTCGATGAAATATGGATGAATGAAGATGTGAAGGCCAGAATGGAAGCAGCTTGGCACTCATGAGCAGGACAGATGCCGCTCATCCTGGATGTAAAGCACCAAGAAGCAGCACCCCTAGCGCCGTGTCAAACCAGATTCGGCCATGGTGGCCCCTTTCCCGGTGCCTGGCCGAATGCCTGCCCCCCAATCTCTGCCCGTCTGTTTTGTCGGTCGGTCGGTCCACCTGCTTGCCTGCCCGCCCTCTACTGCCTGGCTCATTATCCAGTACAAGTTTTTATTTCTAATTCCTCGTCCACCAGAATGAGGGGCGAAGTGAGATCTGCACCACTTGCCGTAAATGCACGGGAATGATGACCCTGCTGCTGCTCTTGCTAATGGACACAGCATGAAGTGAACAGTGAGCAAGTGACTCTGCCTGCCTGGGACCGCGCCGGGTCGGATCGGGGCGGGCTGGGCCGGGCCGAACTGTTAGTTGTTGGAGGGCCCTTCCCTCTGGCACACGCCACATTCTTCTTCCCTGCTTGACGCAGTCCTGCCCAGCCCGCAAAATAAATTATATATGTGCACATTCACACATGTATATGGTTCAACTGCCTATCTTGTTTGGAAAATTTGGAAAATATGTAGCCATCAAGTGGAGCATTTATTTCAGGGAATGATACTTTAAATTGTTAATTTCATTTCTAGCTATATTTTTACTGATTTAAAACAAATGAATTAGTAAAATTCTGCTGGGATACATCATAAAATGAAATAATTGCAATAAAATGTATTAATGATATTTCCACTTTAATAAATGTCGAGCATTTCAACTTCTGAGTTAGCACATGATGTACTTTTTTCACGTAGAATATGTATATATACAAAACTTTGAAATTGAAAAAGAATGCGTCCATTGGAATGGAAACTTATCATGTTGTGCATCAATTAATTCTGTCCCTACTTTAGATGGTGTAATTGTGGCAAATCTTATTCATTTCTTTTTGAATCAAGCAAGGTGAAACCAAGCTAGAGCTATAATTTTTTTCATTTTTTAAAGTTTCCTTAATTGCTTAATATATATATATATATATATATATACACAATAACTTCTAGAGATACATACATCTGTGTTTAGATTTCAAGTTATATGCTTACTCTCTCTCTCTCAATATATATATATATATATATATATTGAAAAAAAATGTTATCCAAAACTTCACTTTTGACAACTTACAAGCCATAAAGAAAAAAAATGAAAAAAATCATATATACACATAACCAACTTTGGGGTTTTGTTGCATTTGTCTTAACCTATAAAACTCAATTGATTGAAAGTCTATATGTCCAAAGCTCCATAGTAGAAAAAGACAATTCTAACAAAACATGTGAAAAAGATGAATAGGTGGAGAGGACAATGTAGATTGCATTATTTTTCTGAAATTTATTAAAAATGAATAAATCCCATGGATCAGATGTTTTATCCCAGTGCCTGCAGCAAAGCAAACAGAACTCAAAGCTGTATGGTCAGAGCCCATACGGTTCTGCCCAAAAGCGTGCCTTGTCTCAACAACTTTGTCCTCCCTGGAAATTAAATAGCAAAACAACAAACAACAGAAAACACATCCACACACAGGCCTGGATCAACGCCGGATGAAAACTGGCCAAGTCCAGGGAGTTGAAGCTCTACCCAGATTTCATTCATTCGTTCCAGCTCTGCATCCACCATCCCTTTTTATCTCCATCACGTGGGGGACACCGAGGCATTGTCTGCTAGCCTCGGTTGGTTACCACCCTTTGTTGAACACCTCCGCTGTTTTGGCTCTGCCCACGAGAACGCTTGGTTCTTGGGCCATCCAAGCCAGCTGCCTGTTCCCTCGATGCTGGCCCCAGACATGCTCATTCATTATTGATGCAGGGGAACACCAACAGCATCTGGATCCTGAAACGATTTTAAATCAGCAAATGATCAGGAGTAAAGTAAGCGCCCTCCCCCCCCCCCCGAAATTCCTGACTTGGGTACTTGATTTGCTAAGTTGTCTTGATTTCTACTCAGATTTTGCGACTATGTTATCAGTGAAGCATGCCTTGGAAATCGTACCCAGTCCAGGTCGAAGTGGATGAATTTTTCTGTTCGTTGTATATGGATGATTTTTAGTCATGAATGATTGCACAGAGAGAGAGAGAGAGAGAGAGAGAGACGGACATGACACCTGAAGAGATCCCATCATTGGGAATGACACTCCAGTTCCCACCCAAGGGCATGAATAAAGAGAGAGGGAAGGGGGCTGACTTGAAGTGAACAGTGGGTGATATGGGTGGCTCTGTGACTGGCTCCAACTCTACAATATTCTTAAGCACTGATACCCATCTGGCTGCTGTGCTGGCCATTGCTTAAGCTTGCTTCCCAACCCCAGATGAACATCTGTTCTTGATTCCGGAGCCCATCCCTTGTCCTTAGGGCTAACAATTCCAGATGGGAAGACCCAGTCCAGGCGGAAAGGGATCCCTATGGACATTTCTTGCATTCATTGTGGAAACCTAATTGTTCCCCTCAGTAGCATTCAAATCACAGTTGTTAGAAAAAAAACCAGATGAGATATTTGAATTGCCCATTGGAGAGGGATTTTTTGTCTGGAGGGTCTTAAAGCTAGCGATTTCCTTTTCAAGATTTTGAAAAAATGTTTAGAGATTGAGGTAAATGATGGAAAAAAAATATAGCATAAGCAATTTGACTCTCTCTCTCTCTCTCATATATATATATATATATATATATTAAAGATAAACGATGTATTTTGTAATTGGTGAAGTTTTTATGTATAAGATACTTTTAACATGTGTGTTTGCATGTATGTATATCTGTGCACCTACACACATTAACCTTATTGAATTATTTAAATTATTAAATTGCAAACCATTTTAACAAAATTTTGAACAAGGAAATGACCCTTCTGTATGCACTTGAAGTTTGAAAACTTACAACTCCAACTGTAGAAATTGATGTCTAATTCTCACAAATCCAGAATACATTGTCATCAAAATCACAACTAAATAGGTACCTTCATCACTTCTTCAACACCCTAAATTATCTACAAAAAAGAGCCTTCTAATATTGAAGACTTGTACTGCTTAAGTCATTTACAATTTGCAATCTCAGTTTGTCAAACCTTCAAACTATTATAACATTAAGATACAAAATAACTTATTATTTGTATTGCATTTGTGTAAAGCTTATTGCTTTCTACCTCAGAATCAAGATCCTGTTAAACAAGGACAGAGTATATGTTGGAAAAGCTACTCTGTGTTGACTTGTATGAACTGCTTTTTCTAGAATTTAAATGAAAAAAATAATTTTCTCACCAATGTAATTAAATAGTACATATGTGATTGAATCACAATTATCTGCATACATTATTGGTTTAGCATTTAATATCAAAATATTACTTCAACCCTATACACAACTATGATTTTTAAAGTTTTTGTGAACCAAACTGTTTAAGTGACAGGACTAAAGAATTCCATGTTATAAGAACTCGAAACTTTTAATTTCATCAGATAGAGAAATTTATTCAAGATTAGAATACATAATTATTACTCTTAATCTGAATGTGTGTGAATAGTGTGAATATATATATATATATATATACACACACACACACCTAGAGTGCTCCCCCCATTAATTAATATCATCCATTATAAGAAAAAGTTTTAATTATCAAAGAATGTTAATCATTAGAAGTAGCAAATTGAAGGCAAGATGAAAATCAACCTTGTGAGGGCTATGTAATCTAGGTTGCTTGCTTTTGCCCTTGTGGCCACATGGTTTGGGCAACTGTGTGGTCTTGTTTCACCTAATCATCTATAAGTTATTACCTCTATTAATTAATAAAATTCAATTATAATCAATTAATTATTAGAAATCAGAAATTATTGATTATACACCATAGAACAAAATTGGTTTTCAAAATTTTGATCAATTATTGAGAGTTATTAGTTTTCAGGAGATTAATTATTGAGGGGAGCATTGCATATATACACACATGTAGAGACAGATATATCTATCTATCTATATATATAAACAAGAATTTTTATAGTTGAAAAAAATCTAAATTACAATTCTACATAAGAAAAAATAATACCTTAAAGAATTATTTTAGCAGACTCCATAACTAAATAATTTGAAGTTACATCAAAACACACACAGTTTGTATATATTTATGCACATATGTGAATTATTAAAAAATATATAAACAAAAAATTTTAACTTTCTTTTTATTGTCCTTATGTATTAAAGACAATGGTATATGTATATTGTTATGTAACCATCTATAGGATGTTGCATTACTTTATGTCCATTTGTCCATCCATCTACTTACACATGAGTTAGATGAAGTAATATAATTCTGTCTAGATGGATGCATACATATAGATATACCATTGTCTTTAATATATAAGACTACATTACTTTATGTATCCATTCATCCAAAATTATTAGCCAATTCTTGTCTCAATTAAATGAAAAACTAAATTACATATCTCATTAAATGAAAAAGATAGAAAAATCCAACATCCAAGGTTGATACTAAGAGCTACACCCTGTAGACTTTATCTAATTTGTATATTATCCACTTTGCAAGACACAAATGACATTCTTTTATTTAAACTTTGTTGTTGTATGCTATCTTAAAGAAAAAAACCCCTATAATACTTAATTTTGACCATTTCTATAAAAATTTGGGACCCAATTGCTTTAACATCTTATTCCCTAAACAAAAAAAGAGATTCCAATATTAATACATATATATACATACACAAAGTTATATATATATATATATATATATATAGATGTATTTATCTATAATTCATAAAATTATATAACTTTAATAATAACTATTTATTTATTTTAGTTCACTTATAAGATCAAGAGATTGCAATTTTTCCATAATGGGAGTAAAACAATTCAATCAATTTTCTTCATGGTTCATAATTTTACATAATTATTAAAATTTCAAATTTTATGTGAAACATTCAATACAGAATAATAAACATGAACATTCAACAAAATACTTTAATTGGCCTTGCTAATAAATTCTTATTTTATTGATGTCATGAAAATCCACTCAAAAATATAATTGCTTTCTCACAATGTTAATTTGTATTGGAATTGCATGTTTATTTATATAAAATATTAAGTTAGTACATTGTTAATTTGAATATATCATATTTAATATTTATATTCACATTATTAATAACAACATGTAACAGTTTTATTTTTTAAAATTTTTTTATACTTTATATTATCAAACAATCAAGAAAGTTTATTTATTTTTCTCAAATATTTTTATGCATGTAAAACTTATATAATAATTACTGATACAATAAAACAACTTAAGAAGTTGATATTGTAATTGAAGTAATATTACTCATAGTCTTCATTTATTGATATTTAGTAAAAAACTTAACTATCAATGCATTAAATGATGTTTCACTTGGATCAATATGTTCTAAACTTTACATATATATATATATATATATATATAGAATTTTTCAAATATTAAATTGTTTTTAAAGAATTTGATCATTTGATAACATTTATTTTTTGTACTCAATGATTTTGAAAATTGCTAATATGTAATTTATTTGTGCCTAATTGATTTTTTTTCCCATTACTGTGACAGCTGAGACTTAGAAATTCTATAAGTGCATAAACATTGATCTAAAAAGAACTATAAGCACAAGCCTTTTTATGCATTTGTTATCAAATTTGTTCAATCCTTTTTTTCAGACCTGTAATTTTATTCTTCTTCAAACTCTTAAAGATCAATGAGCACAGCTTATGATAGTTTTTGAATATGTAATCTTTTTTATTTTATTTTTTATTCTTCCAGACCTATATGATTGATGAGCACAACTTACAATAGATTTTGAACACACAAATAATTTTTTTAGTGTGGGATATTAAAATTTTACAAGTAATTTGTCTGGCTAAATGTGTTTAATTTTCAAAACAAGTATGAAATTTAAATTGTACTGTTCTGGACAAATAATTCAGACAGTATCAAATTTCTTAAAAAATAGCTTGATGTCAAAGTACAAAGATGTATATTGCAATTTATAGATTTCATTGTGCATGTTAGTATAAATATTAATTAATAGTTGAAACATGATTTTAATTAATAGATATTGTAGGTGATACAAGTATTGGACTCTGAATTAAACAATGATTGTTCCAATACCTAACAAAAATTCATGCGATTTTTAAAATAGTTACAAAATGTACTAATAAAGCAACAGAACCGATTGATCTATAGATTGTGTTAGGGAGACTAAGATGCTCATTGTTTTGCCTTTTGTGTGCACTATAAGTCCAATAACATTTATAAACATTTTAAAGGTATTCAATAGCTACTCTAAAAGAAATGACTAAATTATGTTTTAAAAAGTCTCTAAATATATAAGATTACATAATTCCTTATAAATATATGTGTATTTTTTGCAACTTTGATATTTCCACATGTTTGCATAACAATAAAGAATTTTAAAAAAAAATATCAGTATATGTGTGTTTGTGTTGAATAATTGTTTTTATTTCAATAAAAAACTAAAAATAAGAAAATCATATTATAAAACATGAATTTGCAACTTACACATACTTCTTAAACAAAACATGACAAGAATGTGATTGTTCAAAACACATTTGGGTTCAATATATATATATATATATATATATATAATTTTATAAAACTAAATTGTAATTTTTTAAAAATACATGTATGATTCAATATAAAAAATCTCATGTTGTTATGTGTATATTTCCTCTTAACATCAAACCCAAACACTCACTTTACATTTTTAACATACCAATCAAAATTAACAAGATGATTGGCTCAAACAGGCTTACCAGCACACATTAAGCGTGAAGGAATTTCCATTCAAATTTCAAAGGTTTTACGAACTTATGGTGGAAGGAACCCTTGAGGAGGGTCTCAGTAGTAGATTGGTGCTTTAACACTCACATCCCAGGAAATCTTGGAGGCTCTTAAATGCTGGAGCTTGAGCACTACAGATGAATGTTATCGTCCATCCAATTATATGTTGCCAAGAATGGCTTCATCATGGAGGTGTTCTTCTAACAAGACTCCAGAGACTGTACTGGATGTGAGATGAGAGCCAAGTTATGTAATGGTCATTGTAACCCAGTACAGACCGAGTTTACTGTGGGGTGTCCTCAGATGAATAAAGAATGAAGAACAAGGGCAAGGTTCTCGAAAATTTTCATCTATTATTATTTTCATCCCCGAGCATTGAAATGGCTGCCTTAAAGAGGGTAGGTCGGCCTAATACGGTGCTTTCCAACAATTTACTGAGGCAGCTTTTGCCATGTGTGTACTGTTCCTGCTCTCTCTCTTTCTATCTCTGCCAATACTTAGTACAGTAGTGGTACTCAGTCTCTATCTCATTCTCTTCTCCTTTTCCTTTTCTTTATCCTAATTATTATCTGGGCATGCTGCAAGAAAGACGGAGAGTAGCAGAAAGAAATACCACATCCAGGTTCCTGTCCACCTTTTCCACCAATCATCGATATTGGTTAGCCTTCTTTCCTTCCAACCCGGAAATGGAAAGATGAGAAAAGAAAGAAAATGGAAAGAAGGGAAAAGTGAGAGGAGGAGAGAAAAGCGAGGTTGTGGTGGTATAATGTACTCATACTAGCACCAGAAGTCGTATTAATAGTAGTATGCCTGGAGCGGAAGAGGTCTGGAGGACTGAGCCCTGGCTGTTAGCCTCCTTGCCAGCCTGTCAGGGGCTGGCTGGATAGCATTATAGTTGTTTATGTATATATATATGTCTGTGTCCAGTTTGAATTTTTCAATACGGTGTCAGTACTGTTGGGCCTTTCCATTTGAAATAGCAACAGCAAGGAGGTGGTTGTAGGTAGTAGATGAATGAAACATGTGTGGATGATAAATAATGGCTGGAGTAGGGATTGGTGTGGGCTGTATTTGGTATTTAATACATATTTATACCAATCCTTTCTCCCACGTATAAAAAATATATATAAATGAATTTGTGTATGTGTGTAAGTGTGGATTTGTGGCCTCTTAATGCATGTAAGGGTTTGATTCCTCTGGATTACAGCTTATGATGATGCTGAGATGTTGCATTCATTTATTTATATTGGAAAGGAAAGGTGAAAGAAAAGAAAGAAGGGGAAGAAGAGAAGAAGAGGAAAGGCACACCATGTGAATCCCATGTGGACTGTGCAACCGAAAAGGTAGAGGAGTACCTCCATCCACATATCCATCCATCTGTCCATTCATTATTATTCTCTTATTTTTATATTTAGCTATTACCTCGTTGTTTTTACTTTCTGAACAGCTTTTGCTTTACTTTTTATGTGTGGAGGATTTTTGTGTCTAACTTTATCTTTCTTTTTTTGGTTGTTGGCATTGCTTTGTCCATCCAAAAATAACCATTCACTGACTGAGGAAGAGTCCTCATGATTATCATTTATTATTATGAAAACATATTCTCATATGAAAGAGAGGATAAGAGGAGGACAATGTATACGTATAAAAATTGTACTTGTTACTAGTTATTTCCCCTAAAATAAGAAATAGATAAAGGAAAATAGATGTCATGAAGAATGAAAGGTGGAGAAGAAGCCACCACCAGGAGAGAGAAAGAGGTAGTAAGATAGGGCTCTACCTATTAATCAATTAATTATTTATTTTATTGGTATACACAAATTACCCACCCACAAGTAAGTGATTTGTTGGAAACTAGAGACTCCATTCTCAATGACTTTAAAGTCCCAAAGAATAGCATGATGTAGAGCACAATGGAGTATGTGCAAAATCCCCAATCTTGCTTCATGGATGCTAGCATGGAGATAAATACTCTTTAATGTCCTCCAAATACAATGAAGGAAAAAACTTCCTTGCATTCTACCATCCCTTTTATTCTTTCTCTCTATCTCTCTAATTTTATAAGGGCCTTCTAAGATTGGATGTATGACATGGATGAATGAAAATTGGTGGAAGATCTGGTTTGGATTTTTTAGTAACAAAAACTCACAAAAATCCCAAGAATAAAACAAATAAATAAATAAATAACTAAATAAATGATAAAAACTAAACTAAGTTAAATTGATATCAAATTTTTAGAACCTAATGAAATCATTATTGAAAGAAAGTTGTCTAAGTTAACCAGAAAAATAATTTGTTCATGAATGAAAACAATATCATTCCTGAATATATCTACATATACACAGTTAAAACAAATAACTCTTTGTTGACTATTTTAAAGAAATCTACATACTTATTTATCAAAGAGGTATAAAAATAAAAATAAAGAGGGGAAAAAAAAGGATAGAAGATGTTTATTTGACCACATGTATGTGAATGTATGTGTTTGTTTGTTTGCAGGATATGTTAAAGTTTTCAGCAATAACACTTGAATACTTTTGAAGGAAGTTAACTTTTTCAGTTTTCATCACCAAATTTACACATTGCATATAAACTACCAAAAGTTCTGTGAAAAAAGATGAAATGTATGTAACAATTAAAATTTTACTATGTTAATAATAACATGGAAGGTTCAGGGCTTATATTGAATTATATGTTTGTTTACTTCATATTTTCTTCACAAACTTTGTTGATATAAATTTAGCTGAAAATAGCTCAAAGTTTTTCATCCAGTATTCATTTTAAAAAATTGATATTGATCTAGACATCAAATGTTGGTGCCTTCAACAATGAATTACCCTATAATGAAACAAAGGATATTCTTTGTATAGCAGCCAAAACTGTATTTCTTAAAAAGTAGTAAGAATTCAAATGAACCGGAAGTTGCAAAGTTTTGAGAAAATAAAGGGCTGAAGGATTTTGAAAAATGTGACACAGTAAAATATAAATGAGTAAAAACATGGCAAATATTGCAATGGGACTAACAGACAACTATTAAATTGGCATTAAAGCCCAAAAAAATCAATGATAGGCTGAAGTGGTATTGAATAATTTTCTTTAAAGCTTACTGTTTTAATTATTATGTTCTATAAATTTGGATTTGAAAGTAAAAAAGATTAAATGTTTTTAATTTTAACTTTAATTTTTTAAATGCACAGCTTTTGATTGTTTTCATTGTTTTCCTCAACTTTTCACATATTAATTAAGCCTAGAAGTTTCAACTAACCAAAATTCAGTATTCTCAAGTTTTAAATTTGTAATTGAACAAGTCAAAGAAAATAAATAACACAGACATATATAAACTTAATATGAAAAAAATCTAAGTAAAGTGATGATTGCTCTGACAAATATTCTAAGTTTATATATAATCAGAATTAACTGGAATTGTCTAAATTCATGTCTACATGTTTCTAACCAATTAGAGATACATATAAGATTCAACTAATAGCTACTAAAATGCATGTGTGTGTATAGATATGCACACACATATGCATGTGTGTGTGTGTGTGTATAGATATGCATACACACATATGCATGTGTGGGCATATATATATACATGCATATATTTGAAGAATTATACTTTACATACTTTAAGGGCTTTGCAATTTGTGTAGGTTATGTCCATCCATTTTCATTAGCAGAGGAAGTGTTTCTATTTTTTGAATCTTTGGTTATTGGTATTGAAATTAATTCAGAATTAAGAAAAGAAAAGAAAAGAAACCATGTATGTATGTATGTATGTATGTATGTATATATATATACATACATACATGGTTATATATATTGGTTTTATCACTTTGCCTTGTATATATGCTCATGCTTTGAAATTTGTCTTGTAAGTTTACAAGTTTGTAAAACATTCTTATTAATTAGATATTTTAAATTTAATATTATCAAATACTGACATTACAATTTGTGATATACATTTCTACTAATAGGTAATAATCACCAAATTTTTAGGTTCCTCCTCTTAGTGTAATTTATACCCATTAGAGTTTTATAGAAAATTCTTTGAACCTCTGTTTATTATTTTCCATAAGATAATGTTATTTATCCATGTGTCATCAAAGTGAACAGATTTGAGAACATTAATGTGTATTGATTGATGTTATGAGAGTCCTAAAGTGAAGATAAGTGTATATTTTTCAAACAAAACGTGAATATAATTCTTGTAATATATTGAGTGGGTATTACAATGATTCATATTAACTCATAAAATATTATCCACATCATAATGATTTTGACAAAGTAATCTTCTTGTGTTTCTTTTTAAAATTATTATTATTATTATTATTATTTTAAATTTTAAATTAAATCAACATGATTTTTGCATATGATTTCATTCAAATCATTCCTTATACTGCTCCTAAATGAAAATCCTCATGATTAATAACAGTTTTAGATTAAATTGTGAAATTACAGCATTGTCTACCCAATGAAAGTCAAAACACATTTGATTTTGGACAATTTTTTGTCAATTTGAGCGATGGAAGGCGAAGTCCAGAGTGTTAGGATTTTGCAGCAGTGCAGAGTATTCTAGATTGGTTGTAAGCATGGCCTTAGCTGTGGCTCTTGATTACACATCAAGGAACAATAATACATAGACACAAGTATACAAGAGTTGATAACAATAGTGGATTTATTTATTTTTATTTATTTATTTTATTTTTTTGAAGGTTTGCAATGTGGGACAACATGATGGCAATGTATGCTGCATGCATCAAAGAGGGTGTCAGACAATTGAAGTCATTGCTAATAGAGAGTGGAACCTATACAAGCATTTTAAACCTATCTATGGATTTAGAAGAGGAATGCAAAGTAATAGCGTTATACAACCTATCACGACAAGTTGACTGGCCTTATCCAGCAAAATCTTTGCCAGGTGAATCTATGCCATTGGGTTTTTCTTGAAGCTATGCCAACCTTCATATTTATATTGAACCATGTGAAATTGCATTGGATTAGGATCTAGTGAAGCAAAAAATGGACAAATTATGTTGAAGAGGTTAAACATTGGATTTTTATTTATTTATTTATTTATTTAAATATCTTTTAATCTTAGAACCTACTGTTTGACCTATTTGATCCAAGAGCAATTTAAAATCAAGAAAGAAGTCAATTCTTTGATATATTTAAGATCCCTACTTAGATTGCATTAAAAGAATTCTAGAAGAATTTTGCATTGTTATTCTCCAAATTACATCCAAGTTAGATAAGGTACTCGGACATGGCCTTAACAACAAGAAATCTATAGAACCATATTTTTACATGGAAATAGATTTAGGTTCTAGATAGAACTTAGAAATTCAAGTAAATAATCTAATTTTGAATATTAAATAATATATTTCTATTGATTATTTAAACCTTCTAATAAGATGTTAATTTTATCTAGTAATCAATTATTAAATGAAAGAATATGGCTTTATTGAATACAAAGAACAAATGTTGATCTATGCAACCTTGTATGAGTGCAAAGTCAAGACAACAAAAGCACTCTTCATGATATCCAATAGATATAACTACCAAAATCACATGTATATCAACTTCTCTTTCATAGAATGTGCTAAATAGAAATATAGCTAATGCAAATAGATTTATTTTCATCAAAAATAAGAAAAAAGAGGTGTGGTACAAAATTATTAAAATAATTTATAAAAAAAAATAAATTTAATTATACAAGCTATTTTAGATCTTTCAAAAAATTAATCCAAAGAAATTGTTCAATTCTTCTTATAGATTGGCAATCAAGATCTACACACTCAAATTATCATTTCTACAATAAGAGAGTTATTGATGAAAATCATAGCTTTTTTAAGGTATAAGTATAATATTTAATCCAATGAAGATGGTGTCTTTGGAGCACAAACAACTTTAGAAGGCAAAATATATTTATGGAGCACCAAGAGTGAATTGAGACTAGAAGTAGATATTCTTGTTCTTCCATCACCATCAGAAATGCTAATATATCTTCTTTAGTATGCTATACTTATTGGCATGCATGACTTTATATCAACTTTTGATCTACAAAATAAGGCCATATAGAAATTAGTGATTTTAGCAATAGCAAGAAAAAAGTTACAAATAATTCTAATATAATAATTTGAACGACTTAGTATAATCTTAAGGCTTAAATAAAGCTATAAGGTGAGCGTAGTAGGAAAATTATTGAGCCAATAGTCATTGTAAGTCAATAGAGCAACAAGATCTAAACAAGCCGAGAGGGTGAAAAAAAAAATCTATAAATTATAATCAAATATAAGAAAAATTCTATGACAAATATTCTAATTATCACAATAAAAGAAGGTAAAAAGAAGACAAATTACAATAAAGATTCAGTTGCAATGGACTTTGATTAGATCCTTGGTATTCTTCTTTGGTAGCCAATGGATCAATCAACAATAATAAAGATCCAAGACTTGGTTTCTATTTATCCAAGATCAATTGCTTTATTTTTTGAAGTCCTAGATCCAAGTCTTGAGTCCCAGTTAATACCTTAGTCATCTACGAAGAAATTATTAGACATACAAGTTTAGACTTCAAATGCCTCCAAACTAGTTGTAATAAAAATTTACTCCCACGTACTATTTATTGTTGATATATGTTTGATACAACAAGGCATAATTAGGACAACAAAGAAATATTAGCACATATAAATTATTTTTAATATAAATCATAGTTAAGACTTAGTAGGTATCAATCCAATAGATTGAATTAGTAAATTACATCTACATTATTTGAATATAGATACTATTGAAGCTTGGTGGGTAGTCATCCTACAAGGTCCAAATTAATATATCGTCCAAGCCCAAGAGGCTATAACCTTACAAGACCTAAGCTATTCAATCAATCATATTTGATTAGAAGAAACCTTATAGATATAAAAATTGAATAGTATCAAGAATACAAATTGAAAAAAGATATATAAATTGATAAAATTTATATTTAAAAAAAATAACAAAATAGAATTAAAAAAATATATATATTCAAAAAAAGGTCAGAATGGCTATTGCCAAAGATTAGAAAATATAAAGACTATTGAATTAGACTAGAAGCAAGAAAGGAGTTGACAAAAGTGAAGAAGGCTTTATTTTTGTCTCTATATATACTATCTACTTAAGAACTATGTAGTAGCATTCTATAAGACTTCTAACATGTATCCAATTTGCAAGATACATGTCAAACTTGTAAGACAAGTTTTCTATAAGTACACCATGTACTTAGCTTGTTTTATAAGCTATCAATATGTGTGACACATGGCTAATTTATTGGCCAAATTTCTAACCTATCAATCACCTATAGATATGTATAAAAGTGAAATCATATCTATGAAGCTTGTAGGAAGCTTTTCTTTAGGATATTATTAAATTAATCTATTTTTATCTACTTCTACATATCTATATTAATTAAATAATTATTAGAATAAATCTTATATTTGTGACATTATCCTCTTTTTTAGGAACGAGTTCCATGGGGAGCAGTGATTATATATAGAGGAAGTCCAAAATGTGCCAAATTGTGTTTGCTACATATTTTGATCTTTATTTTTTTTGAAGGTAATTGATAGGTCCTTTCAGCCATCAATAGTATTCTATACCAAGGCGGAAGGATCACCTTGATATTTGATTATTATTGAAGCCTTTATAACTTCTTTCAAAGAAAATATTTGGAATACCATCATGAATAATTCCTACCTCTAAAAGTATCACCAAACATTGAAAGTCTCTTCTAAGGTTGTGATATCAAATATATTATATCTTGCCATCAATCCAAAAAAAAAAAATGTCATTTTTAAACATCTTCATCTCTATTCTATCATCTTAAAGGTTGTGATAATTATAATATCTTGGCTGATAAGTCAACAAACAATAGTTTTTAAGTTGAATTTGTGGTTATTGATTCTCCATGTCTTTAGTGCTAAAAAATTCAAAAGAATAGCAAATAATGATATAAGATAGAATAAAATCTCTACTTTATTTTATAACAAAGATTTTCTTGATTTTTATCTTGGTTTTGATGGATGTCGTCGATTAATCGTATTAAATTTTGCTATTGCATTTACTAGATTCTTAGATGGCTTCCATGTGCATTCACTAATATCATATCTGCACAAATATACAACATATTCTAGTTGATTTCAATGCCATTTTGAATCTAAGACCTCTTCCATCTCAAATTCTTTATTATTGTTAACTTCTATAGGAGGCAGTGGCATTTGTCTTCTTCTTTGTATATCCACTATCTTATATAACTTGAATAGTGATATGTAGAATACAAAATGGATTTTCATAGATTTTGGTAGGTATAATCAATAAGCAGCTGAATTAATTTGTTCACAAATTGGAAATGATCTAAGTCTATAATAATCTAGCTTATTATAAAAACAAATAGTCTTGATATTATGATGAGATAATTATATCTTATTGCCTATATGGAATTGATGTTGTTTTTTGTGATAGATATTTGCATTAATCTTTTGTCATTCTTGAGCTTCTTTTAATTGTACCTTCATTGTTGTATATAGCTTTGATAATCAATTCATCAAATCTTTTGTCGTAGGATTATCAATTTTTAAAAAGTCAAAAGTATTAAGCTATGGATGATAACCATAATTAACAAAGAATAGAATTTATTAAATAGAAGAATATATCAAATTGTTGTAAGAAAATTCTACCAATTACAAAAGAGTTGTCCAATCATCTTGATCATAATTGATGGAATATCACAAATATTCTTCCAAAACTTAATTTATTTGTTTCATTTATCTATCAATTTGAGGGTGAAAAGCTAAAGATAGTTTTATATCCATATTTAATATTTTAATTTTTTTTTTTTAAATCTTAATATAAATTATATCTCTCTATTTGATATAATATCTTTTGATAATTTATGATAGTAATAGATATTATCAAGGAAGAATTTAGTTGTTTCTTCACCTATGATAGATTTTGTACATCATCTACATAGTGATGCCATCTTAGTGAAATGATATATAATTATGAATATAGAACCATATGAACTTGAATTTAAAAGATCCGTGATAAAATTCATAGAAACAAAAGATCAAAGTTGTTCTGATATAGGTAATGGTTGGAAAAGTCCGTAAGGTCGATAATAAGGAGTTTTTGATTTTGAACAAATGTTGCACAATTGTACAAATTTTTTAACAGCCTTTCACATTTGAAGCCACTAAACATCTCTTAATATTAGCTCCAAAGTCTTATTATATCCAAAATATCTATGATCTGTGGTACAACTGCCAAGTCAAATGTCTCTATCATCTTCTCTTCTGAAATTTGATAGATTTTCATCTCACAAGTATAGTTCCTTAAAAATTTTGAAATATTCCTCCCATTGAATCTTTCATTCTTAGAAATAACAGCTTTCAAAGCTTTTGTAGCTCTTTGTCCAACTATATTAGCAATTTTTTGTCCCATAAATATTTGCATGACCCTCAAGAACTCCTTTGCAAAGTTCTGGCTACCTCCTTCACTTTGAATACCACTAGTTCTAATATCCTCCATCTTGCCTTGAAAAATCCTGAAGCCTTAGAGCTCTCTCAATAGAAGCACCAAATGTTGTGGTGAGAGTCTTAGCCCTAAGAAACACTAGGTCTTTTGTACCTCTAGTTTCTCAAGTGCAAGATGAGATTCATAAAAGTTCATAAAATTGAAGAATTTACATAAAAAACATATTTTATTAACCCTAACATATTCTGCCTTTAGAGACCTGCCCTCAATTTCGATCATAAATCCTAGGATATCATATCAATTGAAGCAAAATTTGGACACAAGGTACTTAAGGGAGTAAATAAGCAAACCTCAATAACATTTTGATCATAGCTATTGTGATTAGGAAGAACTACATTGTCAAAGTTATCCCTCCTTGCAACCTTCAATTCTGGACCTCCTTTGCTTCACACCTTTATTGCTCTTCAGTAAAGAAGATCTAAAAGCTGAAATTTAGTAGACATATAGCTTGTCTCATGTTGTAAACACCCTCCAAATATTGCTCCAAAAGTCCTCCCCAAACTTGGATTATAGGTTCCATCCTTCTTTTTTAATTTTGCCTTCTAACAATTCTAAATCCGACCACAATTTTCCTCATAACTCCTTGAATACAACTCCAATAGCAATCAATTTTTTACACAATCTAATAGACTTATATATCTACAAACTCCAATAAATTTTGCTCAAAAAACTACTCTAATCACAAAGATGTGCTCCCTCAAACTTCACTGATTTGGAGATAGATCCCATTACTTTGAAAGAGCATAACATTTTATTTATAAGACTAATGAGTATCAAACTTGCACTCATCTCTTCCTTAACTTACATAGATCACGTCTATCAAATTTCACATTCAAATTCATCTCCTAACTCTTTTTATATCCAAAATAATCCTCACATATGCACTACCTATACAAACCGTCAACCCTGCCTTCATTCTATTTCTCTTTTCATTCAAACTGGTTACAATTTCACTCATAATTCTTTGCTCAAAGGTCATATTGACTTGAGATTTTGAAACAAAGTAGTTAACTCTATAAGGAACAAAAATCCAACAAATTTTGCCGCTAAAGCCCAAGTGGCTCCCAAGAGCCAAGGCCCGAAATTTTGTAACCCTCACTGCCCTTGTCTTAAACACTTGCAGCTTTCACGATTCATATCTCCTTGATACTTAATCAAAAGACATGAGAATTATCTCTATGATTTTTTTATCTTATCTACTACAAACTCACATAAAATTGCACTTAAAATTCTCTCCAAGCTTCCTCTACACACAAAAACATATACTGCCTATCAAAAAAATCCTATGCCTTTCAAAAAAACTCTCTCTCTTCTCTTTCACGACCCTTCCTTGTCATCTCCCTCCTGGTCTTCCTTATCCTCTTGGTCAAAAAGACCTCTTAGCCCATGTCTTTTCCACTTCTTCAACCTTTTCCTTGGACTAACTTGAAGAAATTTCACTTTTCAAGGTAAATTTCCATTTTATCTTCTTACTACTAATTTTCTATCAACCTTTCTTCTAATTTTAGTCCAAAATATATAAGTTTAGATCTAAGAGAGAAGAAAATAAAGATAAAGTAGATCTAAGATAAATAGAAAAAAATCTAACAAGTAAAAAGAAATAACTTAGATTAGATTAGAGATAAAAAAAGAAAGAGCTACATCCTACACTTTTTTATCCTTTCCTCTTCTAATCTTAATCTTTTTATTTTAATACATTCTTTTATGTCTTTCACTTTATGTTTTAATTTACAATATGACACTGCCATATAGTTTTTAAATAAATAACATATATAGAGACAAGAGTGAAGCCTTCTTCATTCTTGTCAACACCTTTCTTGCTTTTACTCTAGTTCAAGAGTCTCATGTATTTTCTAGTCTTTGGCAATAGCCATTTAGGTTCTTCTTGAATATACATACTTCTTTATTTCTATCTTCTTATTTTCATTTGACATAGTTTTTACTAACTTATGCATCTGTTTTAGTTTGTGTCCTTGACAGATTGACAAGAGTAAAATTACAATATCAAAGCTTTGTCTCTTCTTGATTAAGAGTGGATCACCCTTTTTTCATGATAAGATATAAGTATATTAGAAGTTATATATTATCCACTTCTAAACTGATATTGTTCCTAGAATTTTTTCTTTTGTTCTTGAATGTTTTATTTTATAGTCAGAGTAGATTTTATTTTTTATTTTTTTATTATTGTGGTATCATGGCAGAGCTTGCTGAAATGAAGAGTGTACTGGCACAAATGCAAGAGAAAATGAGAGAATTAATGCTCGCATTGCATCAACTCAATACACCACTGCAAAGAGCAATAAGATTAGCAGAAAGTAAAGATATAGAGATGATTCAGGCTACTTCAAGCCATACCACTTTACCTATGATTGAACATCATTCAATCATCAAAGAACCAAAGATTAGTTTGGCGGAGAAGTTTGATGGCACCAGATCTAAGTTTCGAAGATTCATCAATCAAATACAACTAGTGATTGAATTTCAGCTCCAAAGTTATCCAATCCAAGGATCACAAGTCAGGTTTATTAGAACATTACCGTCAAATTCTACTTTATCATGGTTTTTGTCCTTCCTTGAATGACGTGATCCAATATTAGATAATTTGGAGGCATTTTTAACAAACTTTTGATCCATGTATGGAAAACATAATGTAATTTGTGTCACAACTAATAAGTTCTGCATCTTGTGACAAGATAATTGATCAGTGATATCATATGCTTTATAATTTTGACAATTAGCAATTGACACCAAATAGGATGATGTTATGCTTATTAATTAATTTCTCTATAGATTATAATATGATATAAAAAAATTGATTTAACTTATCTGATTAACTTATCTGATCCTCAGACATTGAATCAAGTAATTGATTTTGCTATGAAGCATGATAATCGACTTTTTTTTATTTCAATTGGAGAGTTGCATAAGAGAGCCTCAACATTACTACAATATAATGGCAACATCAACATCTTTTCAATACATACATTCAAAAGTTGAAGACATGCAAATCAACGCGGTATGTTTTAAATCTCTTACTGAACAAGAAAAAACTCGTCGTTATCAAAAAAGATTATGCTTATATTGTGGAAAATCTAAGTATATTATTCAACATTATTCAAAGAAACGATGCAACCACAAGATGCGTATGGCTGTCAAAGAAAACAATATGTCAAAAAACAAATTTGTCCAACTATAATAGGGACTGTGCAGCTAAAATCTTATATAACTCCTAGTGAAGGTCCTATTCTTTCTTTAGAACCCTCTCCTTGTTTTATAATAGATGTCTATTTGAGACCTATAAATCACAAAGCCTCTAGTTTATTAGATTCGAGAGCCTCAACGTGCTTTTTAGATAAAATTTTTTTGTTAAAAGTTATAGAATACCTTCAGTACAAAAAACTAAATCCGTACATGTAGAAGTCATAGATAGTCACCTGTTATCTTTTAGAGATATTACTCATAAAATCCTTCTTATAAATATAATAATAGATGATTATAATAGTTGTATAGTCTTTAATATAATTGAATCTGCTTCTAATCTAATTATTTTAGGCTTGTAATGGCTAAAAAAGTATAATCCTCAAATAGATTGGATTTCTTATAGACTTGATTTTTCTCAAAGCATTAATAAGAGTTTCATAATAAATCATAAGCCTAATATAATAAAATCCATATTTATAGGCATAAAAGCTTTTAAGAATGAAATAAAAGAAGGATCATCTTTTGTTATTTATGCTACATCTATTTTTGATGGTGGAAGGACTTCAAGTCGCATTCTAAGCCAATTTCAAGATTATCAAGACGTTTTTGAGAAGAAGCAGAATGTAGACATTCTTTTGGAGCATCATCCATATGATTGCTCAATTGATCTCAAAGAAGGAATTGAGCCTCTATTTGGACCAATCTATAATCTATTCCAAAATAAATTGGCTGAACTCAAGAAATACATTGATGAGAACTTAGCGAAGAATTTCATACGCCATTCAAAATTTCCAGCAACGGCTTCCATTTTATTTGTGAAGAAGAAAGATGGATTACTACGGATGTGTGTAGATTATCAAGGATTGAGCAAGATTACCATTAAGAATAGATACCCTCTATTTATGATATCTAGACTTTTTGATCAATTAAATGAAGCTAAGATCTATATAAAAATAGATCTAAGAGAAGCATACAACTTAGTGGGCATCAAAAAAGGTGATGAATGGAAGTCTACATTTTGAACAAGGTATGGATATTTTGAATATAATATCATGCCTTTTGGACTTACAAATGTACTAGCTACTTTTCAACATCTTATGAATGACATATTTTGTAAGTTTCTTAATGATTTTGTTGTCTGTTATTTAGACAACATTCTGATCTACTCCAAGAACATAAAAGAACATAAACTTCATGTTCATCATGTATTACAAAAACTTAGAGATGTAGGATTATATGCCAAGATGGAAAAGTGTGTATTTCACACTACTCAAGTTGACTTCTTAGGATACATCATTTCAAATGATGGTCTCAAAATAGATTCGAAGAAAGTCCAGACAATCATGGATTGGAAGATTTCAATAATAGTACGAGATGTGCAATGCTTTTTGGAATTTTCCAATTATTATTGAATCTTCATCAAAACCTTTTAACAAATTGCAGCTCCACTTACATGTTTAACTTATAAGGACAAACTCAAGTAGAGCAAAGAAGCAGAAGCATCATTTGAGGCTTTAAAGATAATTTTTACTTCTGTATTAATCTTGTATTGCATTAATTTTTTTAAGGCATTTTTTATGGAAACAGATGCATCAGACTTTGCTTTGAGGGCGGTATTGTCACAAATGGGAGCAGATGACAAACTCCATCCAATAGCTTTTCATTCCAAAAAATTTTTAGCAGTAGAAATCAACTATAAAATCCATGATAAAGAACTTCTTATAACTGTGGAGTCTTTTCAAGAATGGTGTCATTATTTAGAAGGCACTTTTAGTCCAATCACCATTGTCATATGGCATAAACTTTTATTTGGAAATATATTGAGTACTTAATTAAGGAGAGTATATTTGAAACTTATTGACAAGAGTCTAATAAGTAGTTTGTTCTTAATAAAAAAAAAATATAAAGATATTATAAAAGATAATTTTTATTGATAAAATCTTTTGTATTTAAGTAGATTTGTACAAAAAGGCTCAAATTGCTACAAAAATCCTTCAAAACTTTATTCACCCGCAAGGACTTATTTCTTCTTGATCTTTAGAGTCGAATAATTCTTGATCCAATTACTAAATTTATATAAAAATTTCTTCAAAGTGTAGATAGTAATCTTAAATTTTACCACAAAAATGAATCAATTTTAAATTCATTTTTGATCATCCGATATCTCAAAAATCCTAGCAGGTGCTTAAAATCCTAGCTCAGAGACACTAGAGTACTATTTTCTTTATATCTCACAAATCCGAAATCGTAATATTATAAAATTTTTATACATAGTCTTGTGACATGAACATATACACTCTTGAAAATTTTAGCCAAAAATCTATTAAATTTCTTAAGATATAGTTCAAAATATAACCACTACTTAAGTAGGGTCACTTATTGCCCTTAGCTTACAAGCATTGACTTCAACTTCTAATATCTCTTTTATCTTAGCTTGGATTTTTATTGAGCTATATATAGAAAGTATAGCCAAAAAAGTGCTCTTTTCAACTCCAGTTGCCAATTCTCTATTGCTCTCTGTACGCACGAGTTATGTCCAAAATAGTGACAATAGATATAATTTTGATATCTTAACTTTGAGGGCCTATATCTCTTTCATAATAAGTCCAAATTATGCAAGATTTGCACCAAAACCATATCCAAAAATCCAATCTTGCTGACCTTAGTCTTTGATATTTGATTCGCTTCAAAAAAAAAATCTTAATTCCTAATAAATCCTTGGGCAGCCTCCTTGAAGCCCATTGGGTACGATTTTTGGCCAATAAGAATAGAGACTTCTATCATCCATCTCCATTCATCCACACAATTGGCCTAATTACCTCTTTTCACACAAAAATCTCTTTCTAGTCTTTTTTTTTATCATATAAAAAAGATTTATATGATATGTATTCTAAACACCAAATAAAAGAAATAAGTAAGATCTTAACGATCAATGTCTGACAAAGGTAACTTAAGATATATAAAAGCTATTATCAATAGAAAATCAACTTCAAAAGTCACTACCAAAAAGAAAATAAGATTGTATAAACCTCAATAATGATCTTTTTAGATAGATTCTTTTTGAACTAACAATCTAATCACATTTTGTAATTTATAAAAGTCTATTGATATGGCTTTTATTTAGCTATATAATAAATTATACATTAAATATACATGTATAATTTTTTTATATAGTAGCCAAACCACAATACGACACCATATATATGGATCATAAGAATCTCAAGTATTTCATATTAGCACATGTATTGAATCGTTGTCAGGCTCGTTAGAGCATGTCTTTGTCAAGATTCAAATTTATTATCACCTATCGGCTAGAAAAAAAACAAGGTTTATCCGATGCCATTTCTAGACTTTCTTATCTTGTACCAAAAGAAAGAAATTCAGCTTTTGATCAACAAAGAACAATCCTCTTGAAGTTGGAGCAATTTCATCTTCAAGTAATGAAATCAACATTGACTATTGATTCCACTTTTGTCAAGCAAATCCAATCAAGTATGTCTTTAGACCCTCTTGTCTATGAGATTAAGAATGATTCATCTAAGTCTCATGATACTTCCAAGTTTGAGTTTAAGAATGATTTATTCTATTTCAAAGACCATCTATATATTTCAAAAGGCACAACACAACTACGTGCTTTGGAAGCTCGTCACAACCTCCCTACGATAGGATATTTTGGATATAATCAGACTTTAAAGCTAATATCAAGAGATTTTTGCTAGCCTTGGATGTGAAAGGTTGTTAAAGAAATTGTATAGTCTTATGATGTTCGTTCAAGATCAAAAACTCCTCGTCACTGATTTTACGGACTTTTCCAACTATTACATGTACTAGAGCAATGTTGGTCTTCTGTTTCTATAGATTTTATCATAGATCTTCCAAAGTCAAGTTCATATGATTCTATATTTGTAATTGTAGATCATTTTATCAAGATGGCATAGTTTGTATCATATACAAAATCTATTACAAGTGAAAAAATAACTAAATTCTTCCTCGATAATATCTATCACTATTATGGATTACCAATAGATATTATATAAGATAGAGGAACACAATTTGTATCAAGATTTTAGAAGATTTTTTTCAAAATATTGAAGGTGGATATAAATTTATCTTCAACTTTCTACTTTTAAACTGATGGACAAATACAATAAGTAAATTAAGTTTTGGAGCAATATTTGAAATGTATCATTAATTATCATCAAGATGACTGAACAATTCTTTTGCCATTGATAAAATTTACTTATAATAATTTAGTATATTTGTCTACTCAATAAATTCTATTCTTTACAAATTATAATTATCATCTACGACTTGATATTTTTGACTTTTTAAAAGCTAATAATCTTGCGGCAAAAGATTTGGCGAATCGATTGTCAGAGCTATATATAATAATGAAGGTACAATTAGAGAAAGCTCAAGAATGACAAAAAATCAATATAAATGTTTATCACAAGGAACAACCTCGATTCCACATAGATGATAAGGTATGGTTAATTTGTCATAATATCAAGACTATTTGTCCTTGCGACAAGCTAGATTATTGTAGGCTCAGACCTTTTTTGATTTGGGGCAAATCAATCCACTTGCTTATCGATTTTGCTTATCAAAATCTATGAAGATCCATCCTATATTCCACGTATTATTATTTGA
Source organism: Physcomitrellopsis africana (assembly GCA_036785485.1). NCBI lineage: Eukaryota > Viridiplantae > Streptophyta > Bryopsida > Funariales > Funariaceae > Physcomitrellopsis > Physcomitrellopsis africana. The sequence continues at coordinate 89,725 of JAWRVF010001026.1, forward strand.
GCCATACAAAATAGTGGATATACAAGGAAGAAGACAAATGCCATCGCCTCCTATAGAAGTAGACAATAATGAAGAATTCAAGATAGAAGAGATTTTAGATTCAAGGCAATGCCAAAATTGATTGGAATATCTTATATATTGGTGCGGGTATGATATTAGTGAATGCTTATGAGAGCCATCCAAGAATCTAGCAAATGTATTAGTAAAAGTCAATGCATTTCATTGACAACATCTGTCAAAATCAAGATAAAGAGTCAAGAAAATCTTTGCTATAAAGCAAAATAGGTTCTATAGAGATTTCACTCTATTTTATATCATTGTTTGCTATTTTCTTGAATTTTTTTGTACAAAAGAGATGGAGGATCAACAACCAATGAATTCAGCTTAAGAACCATTATTTGTTCACTTATTGGATAAGACTTTATGACTATCACAACCTTCAAGACGATGGAATAGAAATGAAGACCTTCAAGAACAACATGTTCTTTCTCAGATTGATGGCAAAATACAACATATTTGATATCATGACCTTTGAAGAGACTTTTGATGTTTGGTGATACTTTTAGAAATAGGAACTACTCCTGATGGTGTTCCAAATATTTTCTTTGAAGGAAGTTATGAATGCCTTAACAATGATCAAATAATAGGGTGGTCCTCTCACCTTGATATGGGATACTATCGATGGCTGAAAGGACCTATCAACTACTTTCAAAGGGAACAAAGATCAGAATATGTGGCAAGCACAATTTGACGTATCTTGGACTTCTTCAATATGTAATCATTGCTCCTTGTAGAACTTGTCCTTAGAAGGGAGGATAATATCGCAAAGATAAGATTTATTCTAATAATTATCTGATTAATATAGATTAATAGAAGTAAATAAAATAAATTAATTTGATAATATTTGATAGAAAAGCTTCATAGAAGCTTCATAAACACGAAATCACCTTTATACATGTTTATAGGTGATTGGTAGGTTAAAAACTTGGCCAACAAGCTAGCCATGTGTCGCACATGTTGATAGCTTGTGAAACAAGCTAAATATGTGGCATACATGTAAGAAACTTGTCTTATAAGTTTGACATGTATCTTGTAAATTAGACATGTGTTGCAGGTCCTATAGAACACTGCCACATAACTCTTAGATAAATAATATATATAGAGACAAGAGTGAAGTCTTCTTCACTCTTGTCAATTCTTTTCTTGCTTCTAGTCTAATTCAAGAATCTCATGTATTTTCTAATCTTTGGTAATAGCCATTTCGATTTCTTCTTGAATATACATATTTTTTTTATTTCTATCTTGTTATTTTTTTTTGACATAGTTTTTATTAACTTATGTATTTGTTTTAGTTTGTGTCCTCGACAAATAAACTTAAAATGATTGGATTAGAGAAAGATTTAAATATATTAAAGATTACTTAATTATTATGATCATCTATTATTATATTTATAGGAAAGATTTTATGAATAATATTTCTAAAAGACAATAGATGACCATCTATGACTTCTATATGTATGGATTTAGTTTTTTATATTAAAAATATTCTATGACTTTTAACAAAATCTTTATTTAAAATATATGCTGAGGCTCTTGAATCTAACAAGATAAAGGCTTTGTGATTTTTAGGTCCCAAATACACATCTATTATAAAACAAGGAGAAGGTTTTGAAGAGAGATTATGACCTTTACTAATTGTATAAGATTCCAATTACATGGTTTCTATTATAGCTGAAAAACTTGTTTTTTGACATATTGTCTTCTTTGACAACCGTACTCCTTATTTTGTAGTTGCATCATTTCTTTGGATAATATTGAGCAGTGTGTTTAGATTCTCCACAATATAAACACAATCTTTTTTGATGATGATAAGTCTTTTTTTATTCAGTAAGAGGTTTGAAACATACCGCGTCAATTTGGATGTCTTCTACTTCTAAATATATGTACTGAAAAGATGTCAATGTTGCCATTGAATTATAATAATCTTGATGCTTTTTTATGCAACTTTCAAATCAAAACTCAAAAAGTCGATTGTCACATTTTATAATAAAGTCAATTGCTTGACTCAATATCTCAGAATTAGGTAAGTTGAGTATCAGTTTCTTTACTTCATATTATAATCCATAGAAAAATTGATTGATGAGTGTAGTATCATCTTGCTTGATATTACTTGCTAATTATCGAAATTGTGAAGTATATGATAACATTGATCAATTGTGTTATCACAAGATATAAATCTTGTTGGTTGCAATATAAATTGTATCATGTTTTTCATATGTAGATAGAAACTTTGTTAAAAATACCTCCAAATTATTTAATATTGGATCATATTATTTAAAGAAAGATGAAAATGATAATAAAATAAAACTTGAAAGTAGTATTCTAATAAACTTAAGTTCTAATCTTTGAATTGGATAACTTTGAGGTTGAAGTTCAATCACTAGTTGTATTTAATTGATGAATCTTCAACGATTAAATCTTATGTCATCAAATTTTTCAAGCAAATTAATTAATTAATTTTTTTTGATGCTTGAATAGTGTTCCATTGTAGGTGAAGTAGTATGGCTTGGTGTAGACATTAAAACAACTTCAATCATGTCTATATTTTTATTTCTTCCTAATCTTATTATTTATTGTGGTAATATATTGAGTTGATGTATTATAAGTATTAATTCTTTTATTTGCTCTTATATTTGTGTTATTATGCTCTTTATTCCAATAAGCTTTGCCATGATATTACAATAGAAAAAAAAATATCTACTCTCTATATAGAATAAAACATTCAAAAGAAAAAAAAACTTAAAAACAATATCAATTTAAAAGTGAGTAATATACAACTTCTAATATACTTATATCTTATTAAAAAAAGAAATAATCTATTTTTAATCAAAAAAAGACAAAGATTTGATATCATATGTATATTCTTGTCAATCTTTCAAGAATAAAAATTAAAAGAAGATGCATAAATCAATGAAATCTACATCAAAGAAAAATGACAAAATAGAATTAAAAAAGTATATATATTCAAAAAGAAACTAGAATGGCTCTTGCCAAAGACTAGAAAATATAAAGATTTTTGAATTAAATTAGAAATGAGAAAGAAATTGACAAGAGTGAAGAAGGCTTCACTCTTGTTTCTATATATATTATTCACCTAAGAGCTACATTGCAGCATTCTATAGGACCTCCAACATGTATTCAATTTGTAAGACACGTGTCAAACTTATAAGACAAGTTTCTTATATGTGCACCATGTACTTAGCTTGTTCTATAAGCTATCAATATGTGCAATACATGGCTAATTTATTGGCCAAGTTTTTAATCTATCAATCACCCATAGATATGTATAAAGATGAAATTGTATCTATGAAGCTTCTAAGAAGCTGTTCTATAAGATATTATCAAATTAACCTACTTTTATCTACTTCTACTTATGTATGCTAACTAGATAATTATTAGAGTAAATCTTATGTCTATGATAACATGGTAGCTATCTTGCCAAAGATTTACTTCTAATTTAGTAGCTCTAGAGCCTCTTTGACTCTAAAATCTTTAATATTGATATCTTTGTTTAAAAAATTATTCCTTCTATATATATTAATATTGATCAAAATATGGTTCATGATTAAGATTTGTTATTTTATCAATCAAGACTAAAAGTAGTACATATGAAAGACAACATAGATGGAATTCAAATTCATAATTCACTTTTATAAGATGGACTTCATTCTTACTTTGCTCTTACTTAAGATATTAAATTAGGACTCGTTTACCAAATAAAAGTGCTTGCTCTAGAGGTAATTTTTTCTACTCCTATTGAAATTGTATTGTGCAATCAAATCACGGATGATCTTTAAGAAGATATGCAATCTAAGATAATTCATTGTTTTGTTTTTTTATCCAAATATGAGGTACTTATTATAGTCAAATAAAGCCAAATTCAAGATTTCAATGGACGAAGACAAAATGAAAAATCTCCTTCTTTGTATAAAATCAAGAATAGCAGTGATAGAAGTTTTTTATGTAAGCAGGCAATCTTCTATTTCTATTACCTTTTTGGCTCATACAACATAGATTCTAAGTTGTTAGAGAATAATATACCTTTAGATAACTTAGAAACTCAATTCAATCTTAGCTCTTATGGGTTGAAAAAAAAAAAGTATGTCCTTTTTTCTCACAAAAGATAACACTCTAAATCTCCAAGAAGTCAATTGCTTATTGATGAGATATATCTACGCCTTCTTTCTTCTAATAATTTATGAAGTTAAAGATTTTATTTTATAATGTGAAGGATTTAAATATTAAAACTTTGTAATTATATTTAGAATATTTTTCCAAAATTTAGTACTTTTTTTCATTCAAAAACACAAATTATGTAGATTAAAGACATAAGAATCAGACAATTCTTTATAGTCTAATATAAGTTTTTATATTTTAGAAATAATTCTAAATTATGTGAATAATCTTGATAATACAAAAGCTAGAGGTGTTTGTATATGAGTAGTTCTAAAAATGAAACACTTAGTTAATAATGTATGAGCTCTTATGGATAATATAGTGTTATAAACCACACTCATTGATATCTCTATAGAATCTATTAGAATTGTGAATATCTATGCATGCAATAAAAAATAAAAAAGATACAAACTTTGGAATAATTTAATTGACAACCTATCTTCTAATATTCTACTCATTTTGAATAAAGATTGGAATGTGGTTAAAAAGACAAGAAAAAAATCATTTATTTTGTGGTAGACTACTATTCAAAGATGACAAGAAGTCTTGGAATTATTTTTATTCTTGCCTCCTCTTAGTAGACGCCTTTAAACAAGGTGGTTCATTAAGCCATCCTTAAAACAATAAAAAAGAAGGAGTAAGGGTCTTAGCAAGGCTTGATAAGTTTTATTTAAATCTCTTTTTTTCCAAAAAAATCAAATTCAAGACTATTTTAAGAGAAGGGACAATGTATAATAAGTCATAATGTCATGTTGTGGTTTAGATACAATGTGAAAATATTATATATATATATATATATATATATATATATATATATAATGTACAATTTACTATGTAACTAAATAAGAGTCATATCAATGGATTTTATTAGTTACAAAATATGATTAAATTACTATTGAGGTTTATACAACCTTATTTTTATTTGATAGTGATTTTGACGTTGATTTTATATTGATGATAATTTTTAAATACTTTTGACTCACCTTTATTAGACATTGATGATCATTAAAATCTCTTTTTTTTTATTTTATTTTATTTTTTTATTTGATATTTAAAACACATATTATATAAATCTTATTAAAAAAAATATAAGAAAGAAATTTTTAGTATAAAAAAGAATAGTTAGGCCATCTACGTGGATGAATGGAGATGAATGGTAGAAATCTCTATTCCTATTGGCCAAAAGTCATGCCCAATGAGCTTCAAGGAGGCTACTTGAGGTCTTATTAGGGATTAAAGTTTCTCTTTTGAAAAAATTCAAACACCAAGGGCTAGGGTTAATAAATTTAGATTTTTAGCTATGGTTTTGGTATAAAAATTGAGTGATTTGGACTTTTTGTGAAGGAGATATAGGCGCTCAAAGTTAAGGTATTGAAATTATATCTATTATTATTCTTTTGGATATAATTCATGTATACAAAAAAAAATAAAGGATCAAAAATTGTGACTAGAAAGATCACTTTTTGGCTATACTTTTTATACATAGCTCAATAAATTCTAGACTAGGATGAAAGAGATATTAGAGGTTGAAGTCAGTGCTTGCAATTTAAAGGCAGTAAGTGACCATGTTTAATTAGTGGTTGTATTTTGAGCTACATCTTAGGCAATTTGACAAGTTTTTGGCTCAAAATTTTAATAAGTATATATTTTTATATTATAAAACTATATACAAAAATTTTGTAGTATTATGATTTTGGACTTTTGAGATATGAAAAAAATAGTACTCATATATCAATAAATTAGGATTTTAAGCACCTATTAGGATTTTTAAGATATTAGAGGATTAAAAGTAAATATATATTTGAATTTTCTTATAGTAAAGATTAAGAATATAACCTATACTTTGGAAAAATTTGATAAAAATTAAATAGTTGAATCAAGAGTTATTAGACTCTAAAGTTCAAGAAGAAATCAATCTTTTGTGGGTGAATAAGCTATTGAAAGATTTTGTTGCAATTTGAGCATTTTGTACAAATTAAAGAGATTATTTAGGATCCAAGATTTCATGGAGGTGGAAAAATAGATATATGGAATTATAATAAAATTTTGATATAAAGATGAGGTTTTGAAAGGAGATTATGGATTTTTTTGGATTTTCCATACAACCATGGATATATTCCAAGTTATCACTTTTAAAAATCTTCTAGAATCTTCTCTAATCTTTTAAAATCTTTTTTAATCTTTTAGAATCTTTTAAAATCTTTTATAATCTTTTAAAATTTTTTAGAATCTTTTAAAACTTTTTCTAGTCTTTTAGAATCTTTTTTAGTATTTTAAAATCTTTTAGAATCTTTTTTAATCTTTAGAACCTTCTTTTATCTTCTAGAATATTCTTCAATCTTCTAAAGTATTTTAAAATATTCTTAAAAGCTTCTATAGATGCTTCATAGACTTCTAAAAATTTCCTAGTTTCTTTCATAGTCAAAATCTTCCATAGGTGTTTCCATCAAGTTGAAGAAGCTTCTATAGATGGTTCAATAGAACATAGATCTTATAAAATAAATAAGACGCAAAACTACAATATATCTTAGTCTTGCCAATATAAATCTTGGAGCAATCCAAAGTGTTGTCTTGTTTCTTGATATCAATCTAATTTTTTTTCTTGTTAACCATTTAATTCTTTGTTCTTCAAATCAATCTAGTTTTGTATTTTTTTCCTTGTCTCTTTGCTAATCTATTATCTTGCATCCCTAACAATCTAGAAAGACTTCTAAATAATCATATCACAGCTTTGATTTCTTGATAGAAAATGAATTATTCTTCTTCTTGAAGATACTATTGCATTTTAGAGGAATGCAAATTATCTCCGTTTAGACTAATATACTTACCTATTATAATTTGATCTTTTTTTGGAAAGAATGGATTATCTCTTTTTTAGGATATATCATTGTATTTTAGAAGTTGTAGATTATCTTTTTTTAAATTAATATTATGTAGTAATTTTTTTTTAAATATAAAAAATATTACAGTAAAGGCTTGTTGATATTTTTTTATTAATATGGAAGTAGATCAAGTCATAAGAGGTACATCTTCATAAACAAAGAATAGAATGGCAACTCTTGTAAATCTTTAAGCTTTTTTGGATAATATATAAGAAGAAATGGTATTCTTTTGCAATCAAAAAAAAAAAAAAAAAAAAAATTCAAATAGATTTAATATCCAAAGAAATGAATGAAGAAGCTCATAGTTTGTAATAAGAAATTATTTGATTGAGGAAATCAGGTGGTAGACAAGCTATATACATAATTCCTACAAAAGTTCTAAGAGCTGTTATGAATAAGTCAAAGGCTAGTTTGCTTGATAAATTTAATGGAATAAGATTTAACTTTTGAGATTTTGTACAATAAGTACAATTCTACTTACAATTATATTCTTTTTGTTATCTAGATAGATTTATTCAAGTTGCTTTTGTATGTAACTTTTTATCAAGAAGTGCTCGATCATGATTTGTTGAATTTTTAGAAAATAATTCTCTAATCTTATACAATTTGGAGGCTTTTATGGAAAGAATTATTACTGCATTTGGAGATAGTGATCAAGAAAAGATGGCAGAAAAGAAGATCTAAAATCTACGACAAAGACCACGCTGAATTATGATTTATGCTATAGAATTTCAATAACTTATTTGTGACTTTGATTGGAATGATAAGGCTTTTATGACTCAATTTTATTATGGCCTAAGACAGGACATAAAGAACTTATTAATTATAATGCAAAGAATTAAAAATTTAAAACAACTCATTTTTAAGCTATTACTTATAACAATTTCCTATTTGAAGTATGACAAGAGAAGTGATTAATTTTTAGCAATGCTTATGAAGATACAACTACTACATCTTTAAAAATAATGGAGAAGTTATCAACATATCTTAAATCCATAGAGAGTGATACAACTCAATTCAAACCATTAACACCTATAGAAAAGGTTAGATATTGATAAGAGAATCTATGTCTATATTGTGGAAGATCTAATTACAAGGCAGCAAATTGTCCAAATAAATTTAAGAAACTTAGCATATAAAATATAATATTTGAATTAGAGAGGTCAAAAGACAAAGATATCCAACTATAGTAGGGACCTTGCAATTGGACACTTCTAAATCTAAATTACCAAAAAAATATCTCTTCCTACCTCCAGATCTAATGTCTTGTTTTATACTTCTTGTATATAAGAACCTCAAGACATGAGATTTCTATTAAAATCCTTTTAGATATTGGAACCTTAATATGCTTTATAGATAAAGATTTTGCAACCAAGTACAATCTAATACTTATAAAGAAGATCTATCTTGTACTTGTTGAAGTTATTAATGGATGAAATCTTACATTAGCAGATGTTATTGAAGAAATGCAACCATTAGAAGTAATAATAATAAATCAAGTATCATACATTATCTTCAACATCATTTGATTTCCAATAAATCTTATTGTCATTAGACTTCTTTGGTTTGAATTATATAATCTTCATATTAATTGGAATTTGTACAATATTTTTTTAAGGTTCAAATATCAAAAAAGAAAAGAAAAGATGCGACTTTATTTCTTGGAACTAAAATATTTTATACAAGCTGCGAAAAAAAGAGCTGCATTTGCATTATATGCTACTTCAATGAAAGATCCAACTGAGCAATTCAAGCAAGATATTCTCAGTCATTATTATAATCTCAAAGATGTATTTGAGAAGAAAAAAGCAAATATGTTACTAGAACATTATCCTTATGATTGTACAATTGAATTACAAGATGGATCTCAATCTCCATTAGGTCTAATTTATAATCTATTATAGACAAAAATTACAACATTGTAATAATATATTAATAAAAATCTAGCTAAATTTTTTATTAAACACTTGAAATTATCTATTGGAGTATCTATCTTGTTTTTGAAGAAAAATAATGGTTCTTTATGTATGTATGTTGAGTATTGAGGCATAAATAAGGTGATTGTAAAAAATCACTATCTATTATCATTAACCTTAGGATTATTGGAACAACTAGGATAAACAAAGATTTTTTCAAAGATTGATTTGAGAGGCGCCTACAACCTAGTGAAGATCAAAGAAAGAGATCAATAAAAGATAATATTTTATATAAGGTATGGACATTTTGAATACAATATTATATCTTTTGGACTTATGAATATATTTATAATCTTTCAACATATAATAAATGACATCTTTCAAAAATACTTAGATGGCTTTGTAGTAATTTATCTAGATGATATCTTGATCTTTTCTAAAAACAATTAAGACCATGAACATCAAATACATATGATATTGGAGAAATTATAAAAAAATGGATTGTATGCCAAATTATAGAAGTATTCTTTCTATCAACCATGAATCAAGTTTTTGAGATAAATTATTTTTAAAAATGAGATTTCTATAGATCCAAAGAAGATACAAACTGTTGTAGAGTAGAAACAACCATCATCAATTAAAGATGTATAATATTTCTTGGAATTTGTAATTTTTTATAGAATTTTCATTAAAGATTATTCCAATGTCAAATTGAGGATTACAATTTGTATCAAAATTTTAAAAATGACTATTTCAACTCTTAAAGATTAAAATCAATCTTTCATCAGCTTATCATCCTTAGATCAATGGTCAAACAAAACAAGTGAATTAGATTTTAGAACAATATTTTTGTTGTAATATAAATTATCAACAAGATGATTGGATGGATCTCTTATCATTGGCTAAGTTTGTATATAATAACACCAAATATTCTTTGATAAAGTAAATTCCATTTTTTTTAAACTATGGATACTATCTTAAAGTAGATCCATTCCAAATTAAAGATGTGAGAAGTCATGTTGCAAAAAATCTAGTTACTTACTTGAAGGCTATGTATGAAGAATTGAAATTTCAATTGCACATGGTTTAAGATTAATATAAAAATTATATAGATATTTATTACAAGTGCCAACCAAATTTTAAGGTAGAAGATTATGTCTAGCTATTCTAGTGAAATATACAAACAAGTTAACCATCAAAGAAGTTAGATTATGAAAGATTTGGACCATTTATAATTCTACATCAAATAAATTTAATAAATTTTTGTCTTAAATTATTAAATAGCATGCACATTCATCTAGTCTTTTATGTCTTGTTTTTAAAAACCTATAATAAATCAAATATTATTAAAAGAGTTCTTCCACTACCAACCCCTATTGAAGTCAATCAAGAACTTAAATACAAAGTAGATGAAATATTGGATTTGCATATAAGACATGGATGATTGAAATATTTCATGCATTGAAAGGGCTATGGAATTAATAAAAGAATATAAAAATCTTCAGATAACCTTAAGAATGTTCTTGAGAAATTTTATGAATTCCATCAATGATATCCTAGAAAACCTAGATTTAATTACTATTGAAGATTTTGTAGATACCTACATCTCTTAGCTTCTAAATGATGCTTTCCTATCAATTATAGAAGATCAATATAAAAATGAGAGAGCCACGTCAAGACCTTCACTTATATATGATTATTTTTTTGAAGATAGAATAGATCTTGTTAAAAGCTTACTAACTACTATATTAAATTTTTATATTTTGAAGAATTTACAAGAACAAGAATTAAAAGATCTTTTTATCATCCAAGAGCCTAGTGAATCATTGCAACTTTCATAATCTATTGGATTTGAAGAATATGGATAATATGAAGGAGTGTTTTAACACCAAGTAAGACCACATTTAGAATCTTTGAAAGTATGGCCTTATTACAAAAATATTAATTCAAATATTTGAGCTCTGGTGATACTCCTTGAGGTTGAAAAAGTGACTCCAATTGGACTAGAAATTATGTTCAAAGGATATTTTGAAGGTCACAACAAAGAAAAAATTCTTAAATGAAATATTTTTACAATAGGAGTTATATATAGAAGCCATTGATACCACCTCAAGGATCATCAAGAATTGGTAATTAAACAAAATATGTTGTTTTTCTATTTTGACAATTTTTAAAATTCTTGTAAATGAGATTTAATCATGAAATCACTTTGACTTCTTGTGGAACTCGTTGTTAGAAGGGAAGGTGATGTCATGGACATATTTCAAGTTATTACTTTTTAAAATCTTCTAGAACCTTCTTCAATCTTTTAAAATCTTCTTTAATCTTCTAAAACCTTCAAAAATCTTTCATTGTCTTTTAGAATCTTTTTTAGTCTTTTAGAACCTTTTAAAATCTTTTTTAGTCTTTTAAAATCTTTCTTTGTCCTCTAAAATCTTTTTCAATCTTTTAAAATCTTCTTTAGCCTTTGAAAACATTCTAAGATATTCTTAGAAACTTTTATAGATGCTTTATAGACTTCTAAAATTTTTTTAGTTTCTTTCATCATCACAATCTTCCATAGATGCTTCCATCAACCTATAGAAGCTTTTGTAGGAGGTTCAATTAGACATAGTATAAAATACATGAAATACAAACAATTAAAGTATCAAAATGCTCTTGTGTCACTTAAAAGGAGTAAAAAATCACTTAAAGATGGAATTGCATTAAATTAGAATGGCTATTGTCAAAGACAAGAAGAATAGAAACTTTTAAAATAAGGCTAAGAATTAAAAAGGTGTTGACAAGAGTGAAGAAGATTTCACTCTTGTTTCTATATATACTATCTACTTAAGAACTACGTGGCGATGTTCTATAGGACCTCCAACATGTGTCTAATTTACAAAACATGTGTCAAACTTATAAGATAAATTTTTTATATGTGAACCACGTAATTAACTTTTTCCACAAGCTATCAACATGTGTGACATGTGGCTAACTTGTTGGCCAAGTTTCTAACTTATCAATCACTTGTAGACATAAATAAAGATGAAACCGCATCTATGAAGCTTCTAAGAAGCTTTTCTATAAGATACTATGAAATTAATCTAATTTTATTTACTTCTACCTATCCATGTTATTTAGATAATTATTAGAATAAATATTATGTCTATGATATTATTTTCTTTTTTTAGAAATAAATTCTATGAAGAGCGGTGATTATATGTTGAAGAAGTCTAAGATGCACCAAATTGTATTTGCCACATATTTTGATCTTTATTTCTTTTGAAGATAATTGATAGGTCCTCTCAGCCATTGATAATATCCCATATAAAGACAGGAGGACTATTCTGATATTTGATCATTATTAAGATTTTTATAACTTTTTTCAAAGAAAAAATTTGAAACACAATCAAAAATAATTTCTACTTCTAAAAGTAATACCAAACATTGGAAGTCTCTTTTAAGATTGTGATATCAAACATATTGTTGGGATAGAAAGAGTTTGCATTAAAAAAATATTAAGCTTCTAATTATCACTAATTTTTCAATCAAGTATCAAGATAGATAAATATTCCAAATTAATTTAAAGTAGTTCTTAAAAAGAGCAATTATATCAAATATATAAGCCTTAAATAATCTAAAATCTCCAAAATATAGTAAAATACACTAAATCCTTCATTAATCTGAAGGGAGATTTTTCTTAAACTTCAATAACATATATTTCCAAATCTGACCATCTATAAGTATTTAGATTTTATATTAAGTGCTAATGTACTCTTAACAAATATCACAACAAATTTCAATCATCAATTTATTGCTGATCTTTAGATATTGTCAAAATCCTAACAGTAGCTTCAAATCTTTGTTTATATATACTTGTATGCTAAATTCTTTATATCTCACAAACTAAATATTCAAACACCTTGAAAATTTGGTATATAGCTTTTTAACAAAATAATTCATCTTTTAAAAAATTATTGGACAAAGATTTGTCCAAAAGCTCAAAATATGGTGAAAATGATCACTATCAACAAAATGGTCTATTTATTACCTCAAAATTCAATCTACTATCTTTAACTTCTAATATCTCTTTTTTCTAAATGCTAAAGATAATAATTTTGTTATAGAAGATGTAGATCTTAAAATCACCTCTTCAATTGCATCTTTTGATCTCCAAAAGCTCTTGTACAACTCTTTGTATCTTCAAAAGAGTGATAGTAGGTTTGATTTGTATACCTTAATTTTAAGCACATATTCTTCTTTCATAAAAATTCCAAATCTTTTGATTTTTATATCAAAATTATAATACAAAAAATAAACTTTTTAACTCTTATCTTTGATTTTTGAATGCTTTCTCTAAAATTACCAAAATTCTTGTTCTTGTTGTAGACAACTTGCTGAAAGCCTATTAGGCATGACCATTGATCAATAAGAATGAAGATCTTCACCTCTTGCCTTTATTTGTCCATACTTTACTTTCATCCCTCTAAATAAGCTTCTTAATAGTTTAATTTTTTACCTTTGGATTTCAATCTCCTTTTAAGGCTTCATACTAGACATTTAGATCCTATACAATTTAAATGCCATAATCAAAATAAGTAAAAAAAAATACCAAAATAAAATTTCTTACATCAACTCTATTAAATACTTTATTAACCATTCCAACACATACTAGAACTTATGAACATATTATGAACTTATGAACATATTATAATACAACAATGTTGTATCTTATTAATTTGAGGAAGAATATGTCATTCTTGAGGATCTTCATTTTTATTTTGTTGTCTTCAAGGTTTTGACAATCGTAATGTCTTTTCCTATAAATCAGCAAAAGATAGCTCTTGAGCTAACTTTACTAATTGTTGATTTTTTATATTTTTAATATTAAAAAATCCAAAGAAATAACAAACAATGATACAAGATATTGCTATTGAACTTGCTTTATTTTATATTAAAGGTTTTCTTCATCTTAATTTTGATAGATGTTATCAATGAAATGCATTGACTTTGATTGATGTATTTGCTAGATTCTTAGTAGCTCCCATATGTGTTTACTAATATCATATTTGTACTACTATATAAGATATTTCAACCTATTTCAGCAATACTTCAAATTTAAGACCTCTTCCACCTAAAATTCTTTATTGTTGTTTAATTCTATAAGAGGCAGTGGCATTTGTCTTTTTTCTTATATATTTGCTATCTTATATGACTCAAATAGAGATATATAGGATACAAGATGGATTTTCATAGACTTTGGTAGGTATAATTGATAAGCAATTGGATTGACCTATTTACAAATAAAAAATGATCCAAACTTACAATAATTCAGCTTATTACAAGAACAAATAGTCTTGATATTACAACAAAGTAGCCATATCTTGTCACCAACTTGGAATTGAGGTTGTTTTTTATAATAGACATTTAAGTTGGTCTTTTGTCATTCTTGAGTTTTTTTTAATTATACCTTTATTATTGCATGTAGTTTTAATAATCAATTTGCTAAGTCTTTTGTCACAAGATTATTAGGTCTTGACAAGTCAAAAGTATCAAGTTGTATATAATAACCATAATTAGCAAAGAAACATATTTTTTGAATAGAAGAATGTATCAAATTATTATAAGTAAACTTTGCCAATGTCAAAAGAGTTGTTCAATCATCTTGAAGATAGTTGATCGTATACCTCAAATATTGCTTCAAAATTTGATTTATTTATTTTGTTTGTCCATCAGTTTGAAGGTATAAGATTGAAAATAGTTTTATATCTACTTTTAATATCTTGAAAAATATTCTTCAAAATCTTGATGTAAATTACATCCCTCTATTTGATATAATATCCATTGGCAATTCATGATAGCAATAGTTGCTATTAAAGAAGAATTTAGCTATTTTTTTACTTGTGATAGATTTTGTACATAGTACAAAATGTGCCATCTTGGTGAAACAATCTACAATCACAAATATACAATCGTATAAACTTAAAATTCATAGATCTGTGATAAAATTCATAGATTTGTCATAAAATTCATAGAAACAGAAGACCATGACTATTTTATTATAGAAAATGGTTGGAGTAGTCCGTAAGGTCAATTATAAGGAATTTTTGATCTTGAACAAATATCATTGTTAGGAATATATACTTCAAACATTTACAATACCTTCTAGAATATTTTAGAGGTTTTTTAGTTAATAAAAGTTGCTTGAGAAGCTTCCTAGTTGGTGAAAATAGCTCAAGAAGCTTTGGAATTAATAGAAAGAGCTTGAAAAGCTTCCAAATTGGTAGAAATTGCTCAAGAAGCTTCTTAGTTTGATAGAAGCTACTGAAGAAGTTTCTTAGATATGAATATATATTAGAGGCAAGGCTAAAAAGTTTTTCAATCTTAATAATGCATCTTTTGGAATTCTAGCTCATCTTTTTGGTGTTGTTTGTGTATTCATCTAGATAATTCAATTCCTTATCAATTTCTTCTTAAAACCTCTTTTTAATTCAAGTCTCTTATTCTTTATTTTCATGTCTTTAACAGTTTGTTGAGATTGACCTCATCTTAAGTATCAAAGTTGGATCTTTTTTGTTAGAAAATTAATTGCATATCTTCTTAAAGATATACTAGCACTTTAGAGGTTGCAAATTACCTTATTTTAAATTGATATTTTTTTTATCACAATATTAGAATTTTATTCTTCTTATAAGATAGTAGATCATCCTTCTTTTTGAAGGTCTTAAGTTATTTTAGAAGTTGTGGATTACTCTCTTTTAAGTTGATATTGTCTTCTTATAGATTTATTTATTCTTTTTTTTTAAAATGGATGGAAGTCAAGACATTAATATGACTAAATCTTCTGAATCCAAGTTAGATGCCATCATAAACATTTTTATTACATTATCTACTAGGATTGTGAAGATTGAAGGGATTGTTGCAAAACTTCACAACAATGTGACATCTAGAATACTACAACCTTAATTGTACCTACCTCTAACTTTTGCATTTGATATTACAATACTACTTATATTATATTAAAAAAATCCACTTGTTTAACAATGTAAAGAACCTCGAATTAATTTTCTAAAAAAATATGATAATATGCGTTTAAAGTTTTAAGGATTTGTCAACCAACTTTAATTGATAACGGTGTTATATTACATGTTTTTTTATTTGAGAATGTACCAAACACTTGGCTGTAGAGGATGAAGTTGTGTTTTATAAGTATATAAGAAACTCTAATAGATTTCACCTGTTTAAGCTAATTTTAAATTTTACATACTTATAACACATCTAATTAATTATATATCATCAATTTTTTTAATTATAAATATTATACCAATTGCACAAATTAGCCAAGAGTACTAGTCCTAATTTTATTGTATAAAATTCAAATCACCAATACAAACCTTGATTTTGAATAAAAATTACAAAGTCATTCCAAAAGCTCTAAAAATAAATCTTATGCATTTAAAACAAGCTTAAAACTAGCTCTTAATTTCTAGTTGCTGATCTTTAAATGATCCCATATTTTATCCTTGGTGGCTGTTTTAATAGCTAGAGGTCTGATTTTGACCCTGTCTTGCAAATAATCAACCCTCGGATATCAATTCAACCTATTTTAGGAATTTTTAAGCCCAACCCTACCTTCAACTTAACTTTAATATCAACCATATTAATTATTCATCTTTTTTATCTTATTTTTATTAATTTATGACTTTTTTAAGGTAATAAAAGAATTTCTACAACCTAAAAGAAAAAATTAATAATTAATTCTTATCTACTAGCTATTAAAATAAGAAAATAATTTAAGAGGCTTTTATAAAATATTTCTTAAATATCTTGAATTCCTATTGAATTAAGATAATTGAATATTAATTAAAAAATCATTCTTTTTTATATTTTTACTACAAAAATATATTATAATACGATAATAATTTTATAACCTAATACTTATCCGCTAAAAGATTCACAAGTTGGATTGGTTGCTATCTAGCTTATGAAGCAAGTATTATCATGATTTGTTCTCTTATTTGAAAAGAGATCACTAATTTTAAATAATTTTGAAGCTTTTATAGAAGCATTTGCAAAAATATTTGAAAAATATGATAAGGTTCATTGGGCAACAACTAAGATCCAAGCATTGTAACAAGGGGTGTATTTTGCATCAATCTATGCATTCAATTTAAGGCAATTAGCATATAACATTAATTGGAATGAAGAAGCTTTGATGAATCAATTCTATTAGAAATTAAGAGACAATGTGAAGGATTTATTATTATAACTTTTGGATCCATAATTAATCAATGAAATAATCATCCAAGCCATAAAATGTGATAATTGATTATTTCAACATTGTCAAAATCAACATTCATGGGCTTCAATAAGACAACATGCAATCTAACATGCTCATGCTATATCAACAAGCAATCTTATTTATATTCAAAAGTAAAAAAAATATAGTTTGATGCAATACATTTTAAATCTATTAGTCTATAAGAAAAAAAATGTTGGATAGAAGAAAATCTATGTTTGTATTGTGGCAAAGAAGGCTACAAGGCTTACAATTATCCAAAGAAATAAAATCTATACATTACCAAAATTAAGAAGGTAATTATTTAGGAAAACAAAGATATTCAATTATAGTAGAGATTGTATAACTGGACAATTCAACATCGTAAAACTATTCAAGTTCCTTTTTTGTTACTCAACTTGTTCATTGCTTTACAATTTTTTTGTATTTTCGCCCTCAAAAGCTTCAAGTAATTGCCTTATTGGATTCAAAGACATCCCCTTGTTTATTACATGAGGTATTTATTAAGCTTCATAAAATTCGTTTAGTACAAAAATCCAAACCTATTCATGTAGAAGTAATAGATGAACAATTTTTATCTTTTGATAGTGTCATCCATAAAATAATACCTATAGAAGTGATATTTGAATACCGTAGCAGCCAAATTGTGTTTAATATTATTAAAATTCCTTCAAATCCTATTATTCTTAGACTTTCTTGGTTAAAAAAGTATAATCCATCTATAGTTTAGAAGTCGCAAAGATTGATATTTTCAATAAAAAAATCATTGCAGGAAAAATTCAAAATAAGTCACAAGTTGATAAGCCTTTATTTATTAGAGGAAAGGCCTTTATAAGATCGACCAAAGAAGGTACACTATTTATTATTTATATAACTCCAATCAAAGAATATATGATTTCATTGGCAATTGTTCCAGAATAATTTAGTAAATTTCAAGATATTTTTGAAAAAAAAAATGCTGATATATTACTGGAGCACCAACCATATGATTGTGCCATAGATCTTTACAAAAGAATACAATCACTTTTTGGTCCAATTTATAACCTTTTTCAAAATGAGCTTTTGATATTAAAAGATTATTTTGATGAAAATCTTGCAAAGAAGTTCATTAGGTATTTAAAGTCTCCAACATGTGCACTTATATTCTTTGTGAAGAAAAAAGATAGTTCATTACGTATGTGCATTGATTATCAAAGATTGAATAAGATAACAATGAAGAATTATTATCTACTACTATTAATCTTAAGACTTTTAGAACAACTTGGCCAAGCCAAGATTTATATTAAAATAGATCTTTGTAGAGCATACAACTTAGTATAGATCAACAAAGAAGATGAATAAAAGACTACATTTTAAACAAGATGGAAGCAGTTATACAATGGACTATGCCAAAGATTGTAAAAGATATACAATATTTTCTTGGATTTATTAACTTCTATTAGATCTTTATCAAAAATTACTCTCAAGTTGCTACTCCTCTTACTCAATTGACATGCAAAGACAAGTTAGAATAGGGACTTCAAGTAAAGAAGGCATTCCAAGATTTCAAGACAACATTCATCACAACTCCAATCTTGATGCATCCATCTTATATAAAAGCATTCTATATGATGACTGATGCTTTAGATTTTATACTAAGGGCTATACTTTCACAAATGGATATAAATAATAAATTCCATCTTATTGTATTTTATTCTTGAAATTTATTTTCTATCAAAATTAATTATAAAATTGACAATAAGGAATTTTTTACTATTATAGATTCTTTTTTAAAATGGTGTCATTTTTTCAAAAAAATAATGCATTTTATAATTGTATACATAGATCACAGGAATTCAAAATAATTTATGTCAGCTTAAATTTTAATTGTCGTCAAGCTTGATGGAATATGTCATTATCTCAATTTAATTTTGTTATCACTTGTCGACTTGGAAAGCAACAAAGATTGTCCAATGCTTTATCAAGGAGATTATATCTTGTATCAAAGATAGAAAAGACAATGTTTGATCAACAATATATAACTTTGTTGAAATCAAAGTAATTTCGTCTTTGCAATACTATTATATTGGTACCTATTGATTCTAATTTTTTTAATGAATTGGACATCATTTGGATTTAACAAGACCTTAAAACTTATTTTTTGAGATTTTTGATGGCCTTAAAAGTGAAAGGCTATGAAAGACTTTGTACTCTCTTATGACATCTATTCAAGGTCCAAAAATCCTTGATATCAATCTTATGGATTCTTACAGCCCTTGCTTATTGCAAAATGGTCATGGTCTTTTATCTTCATGATTTCATCACAGATCTATTGCCATCCAATTTATTAGATAACATCCTTATAGTAGTTGATTGATTTATAAAGATGACTCATTTTATTCTTTGTAAGAAGATTGCTTCTACTAAAGAAATAAAAAGGCTCTTTTTTGATAATATATATTGATATCATAGCCTATCGAATGATATTGTACTTGATCAAGGATCCTAGTTTGTATCTAAGTTTTTGAGATGCCTTTTCAAAATATTGAAGGTGGACATTAATCTTTCTTCAGCTTTTTATTTTCAAACTAATGGCCAAATAAAAAAAGTTAATCAAATTTTAGAATAGTATTTATAATGCAACATCAACTATCAACAAGATGATTGAATCTTATATTTACTATTAGCAAAGTTTATATATAATAATATTATTCATGCCTCAATTTAGCAAACACCATTTTATTCCAACTATGGATATTACTCAAAGCTTGATTCATAGAGAACAATAATTCAGTAGTTGAAAGATTTGCAAAGCATCTATTACAACATCAAACAACCTTGAAGTTTTAATTGAAAATAGCTCAAGATGCTTATAAAGCATTTGCACATAAATTCAAGAATCAATTATATATTTTTTATATTAGAATTAAAATATGGCTTCTTTAACAAAACATCAAGACTAAGTGATCATGCGATAAATTAGACTATTGGAGATTGAGACCATTTTTTATCTAGAAACAAATTAATTCAATAGCATATCACTTGAAACTACCATCTTCTATAAAGGTACATTTAGTTTTTTATGTCTTTCTTTTGGAACCTTATAGAAAGTCGCATGTTTTAAGAAGAGTACAATAATTGCCACCTAGTATTGAAATAAAAAATCATAAAGAATATGAGATCAAAAAGATGCTTGATTCACAATAAAGGTGGAACAATTTGAAATATCTTATTCATTGGCACGACTATAATATTAATAAACAAATATAGGAATTAGCTAGAAATCTTGTCAATATGGCTTAAAAGATACAAGAATTTCATTGATTTTATTTCCACAAATATCTAAACATGTTTGATGATAACTTCTTAATAAAGATTGGATTTAAAAAATATCTATAAGAGGGAAAGAGTCAAACCAAAATCTTTATCAATATGCAGTCATATGTTCAAAGATAGAATAGAATTATAGAAGCAAGTTAGTCACCATGTCAAACCTTTAAGTATTAAGAGATTTAGCAAAATAAGATTCAAAAGATTTACTGGCTACCCAAGCTTCAAACAAACCAATATAATTTTCACAACCTTTAATTGAACAAAGTGAAGATGATACATTTCAACACCAAGTATGACCACGATTAGAGCCATTAGGAGCAACATCCAACTATGCCAGTTTCAATTTAAATACTCAAACTTTAATAATATTGCTTGAGTTTGAAAAGATAAATCTTCTTAAGTTTGAGATCTCATTTGGAAGATGTTATTAAGGCGACACTAAAGATAAGATCATTGAATAGAATGTTTCAATAATAGATGTACTAGCTCAAGGCTATAAGCAATTTCTTTGAGGACTAGTAGAACCTATTATCTAAAAACAAAAAACAAAATTCATAGCTTCATTAATGTAATATATTCTTGATTTTTTATATATGTAAATTTTTTTTTAAAGGCATGAGCTCTTCTTAGAATTCTTTGCTAGAAAAAGGGGTGATGTTAGGAATATACACTTTGGAAATTTAGAGAAGCTTTTAAAATATCTTAGAAGTTTTTTTAATTAATAAAAGTTACTTGGGAAGCTTTCTAGTTAGTAGAAGTAGCTTTAGAAGCTTTGGAATTAGTGAAAATTACTTGAGAAGCTTTCAAGTTGATAGAAAGAGTTCAAGAAGCTTCCAAGTTGGTAAAAGTTGCTCAAGAAGCTTTTTAGTTTGATGGAAGTCACTCAAGAAGTTTCTTAGGCAAGAATATATATTAGAGACGAGGCTGAAGAGTTCTTCAATCTTAATAATGCATCTCTTAGAGTTTTAGTTTATCCTTCTTGGTGTTGTTTGTATATTCATCTAGATAATTCAAATTTTTATTAATTTCTTCTTGAAATCTCTTTCTAGTTAAAATATCTTGTTTTGTATTCTCATGTCCTTGATAATCATATAATTACATAAATTCTTTAATTATCTTTTACATTTGAAGCCACCAAAAATCTTTTGATATTAATTCCAAAGTCTTGTTATACCTAAAATGTCATGCTATAAGAAAGTTGTAATGAGCTTTAAGAGCACGTAATTGTGCTTCATCTTTTGAAATATACAAGCATTCTTTGAAATAGAATAGATTATTTTTAAACTTGAATTTGGAAGCACCATGGGATTTAGATGAATTATTTTTAATATCATGAATAAGAGGATCTAAAGACATATTTGATTGAACTTACTTGAAAAAATTTGAATCAACAATCAATGTCAATTTCATTGATTGAAAATGAAATTATTCTAACTTTAACAAAATCACCTTTTATTGATCAAAAGTTGTATCTCCTTCTTTTGATGCAAGATAAAAATATTTAGAAAGGACATTCAATAAATCTTATTATTTTTTTGGCAGATAAATAATAATGAATTTGAATCTTAACAAAAACATGCTCCAACAAGTCTAGTGACGATTCAAAATACATGTTGACATAAAATACTTAAGATTCTTGTAATTTGTGTATACGGTGACTAGATTGAAAGTGCTTTTTAAATAATGATGCCATTTTTGAAAAGAATCTATGATTGCAATAAGTTCTTTGTCATAGATTTTATAATTAATTTTGAATATTGAAACTTTTCTTGAATAAAAATTTTTTGATTGAAGTT
Source organism: Physcomitrellopsis africana (assembly GCA_036785485.1). Lineage (NCBI taxonomy): Eukaryota > Viridiplantae > Streptophyta > Bryopsida > Funariales > Funariaceae > Physcomitrellopsis > Physcomitrellopsis africana. The sequence continues at coordinate 112,148 of JAWRVF010001026.1, forward strand.
TATCATCTACTCCCATTTGTGACAATACCACACCAAAAGCAAAGTTCGATGCATCTATTTTCATAAAAAGTACTTTAGAAAAGTCGATGCAATATAAGATTGGTATAGAAATAAAAGATGTCTTTAAAGTTTCAAATGATGCTTTTGCTTCCTTATTCTGCTCGAGTTTTTTTTACAAGTTGAGCATGTCAATGGAACTACAACTTGAGAAAAGTTCTTAATGAAGATCCGGTGGTAATTAACAAATCTTTAAAAATATTGCACATCTCTTATTATTTTTAAAATTTTTCAATCTATAATTGTCTAAATTTTTTAAAGATCTATTACTAAATTATTATTAAAAATGATGTATTCTAAAAAGTCAACTTGAATACTCTAAAATACATACTTTTCTATTTTGGCATATAATTGTGCATTTCTAAGTTTTTATAACACATGACAAATATAAAATTTATATTCATTTGTATTCCTAAAATAAATTAGAATATTATTTAAACAATTGATAACAAAATTATTACAAAATTCACAAAAAAAAATATCATTTTTAAGATGTTGAAAAGCAACTAATGCATCAATAAGTCCAAAAGGCATGACATTATATTCAAAATATCCATATCTAGTTTGAAATGTAGTCTTTCATTTATCACCTTTTTTGATGCAGACTAAATTATATATTTCTAATAGATCTATTTTTGTATAGATCTTTACTTGACTAAATTGACCAAAAAGTCTTGAAATTAAAAATAATAGATACCTATTCTTGAAAGTAATCTTATTAAATCCTTGATAATCTATGTACATCTATAACAATCTATCTTTTTTCTTCACAAATAAGATAGGAGCTTACATTGGAGATTATAAATGGCGTATGAAGTTTTTAGCCAAATTCTCATAAATATATTCTTTTAATACAGTCAATTCATTTTATGATAAATTATAGATTGGTCCAAATGGTGATTGAGTTCTTTTTTGAAGATTGATTGAATAATTATAAGGTCAATACTTTGGAAGAATATTTGTATTTTTTTTTTCCAAAAACATCTTAAAATTCTTAATACTAACTAGAAATACCACTTGCAATCTTTTCAGTATCAAAAATAGATGTGGCGTACATAGCAAAAAGATGATTCTTCTTTTGTTGCATGTATGAAAGCTTTTGCATCTTTCAAAAAAGGTTATGATGTACTAGACTTATGTATTTGTATTTGACTAATGAATTTTTGGATTAAATTATAAAAAAAGTCAAGGTTACAAGAAGTCCAATCTATTTGAAGATTGTATTTTTTTAGCTACAATAATCCTAAAATAACTTGGTTGAAAAGATATTTAATCATATTAAATATTATTATGCTATTATATCCTTTAATTGCTATATCTAAAGGAACAATTTCATGGGTGACATCTCTAGATAGGAACAAACAACCATCTATGACTTTTACATGTATGGATTTAGTTTTCTTAATTAAAAGTATTTTTTGTTTTTTCACAAAATCTTTGTCTATAAAACAAATTGAAGCTTTTAAATCTAGTAAGACCAAGACTTTGTAATTTCTAGGTTCTAAAGATACATCTATTGTAAAACAAAGCAAGAGATTTAGAAAGAAAATAGAACCTTTTTTAGGTGTTATACATGATTCTAACCACATAGTGTCATGTGACGTGATCTTCAATTTATAAATATATTAGATACCTTGCTATAAAAAAATTACTTGTAACTTATTGGCAAGAATCCAATAAGTAATTTGTTCTTAACAAAAAAGAAAAAAAATAAGATAATATTATTATAAAAAAAAATTATATTTAAAAAACTTCTTGTATTTAAATAGTTTTGTATATAAAGTCCTTCTATGGCATATAAAAATTTCCTTAATATCCCTTTTTTTTATAAATTCATAACTAACTAATTGTTGATAAGTTAGATTATAAATAAATTTCAAAGAAAATCCATAATCCCCTTTTAAATCTCCATCTTCATATCAAAATTTTATTATAATTTTATATATCTATTTTTCCACCTCCATAAAGTCTTAGCTCCTAAAAAATCCCTTTAATTTGTATAAAAGGCTCAAATTGCAACAAAAACCTTCAATAGTTTATTCACCTACAAAGATTTATTTCTATTTTAACTTTAGAATTCAATAATTTTTGATTCAGCCATTTAGTTTTTATAAAAAAAATTCTAAAGTTTAGATAATATTCTTAAGCTTAATTACAAAAAAAATCAATTGTAGATTTGCTTCCAATTGTCCAATAACTTAAAAATCCTAGCAAGTGCTTAAAACCCTAGTTCACAGACATCTAAGCACTATTTTCTTTGTATATCACAAATCCAAAATTTTAATGCCACAAAATTTTTTCATATAGTCTTGTGATATGAACATATACACTCTTGAAAATTTTGAGCTAAAAACTTATCAAATTGCTTAAAATATAGTTCAAAATACAACCACTAATTAAGTGGGATTACTTATTATTTTTTTATTACAAGCACTGTCTTCAACTCTTAATATCCCTTTTATTCTAATTTGGATTTTATTAAGCTATATACAAAAAGTGTAGCTAAAAAAGTGTTCTTTCCAACCCTAGTTGCCAACCTTTTATTACTTTTTATATACACAAGTTATATCCAAAAGAGTGACATTAGATACAATTTCAGTACCTTAATTTTGATCACCGATAGCTCCTTTATAATAAGTCCAAATCACATAAATTTTGCACCAAACCCATAGCCAAAAATCCAAACTTTCTGACCTTAGACTTTGATGTTTGAATGTTTTTTTGAAAAACAGACCTTAATCTCTAATAAGTCCTTAGGTAGCCTCCTTGAAATCCATTGGATATGACTTTTGGCCAATAGGAATAGAGACTTCTATCATCCATCTCCATTCATCTACATAGATGGCCTAACTAGTCTTTTTTAAACTAAAAACTCCTTTCCAATCTTTTTTTTAATAAGATTAATATAATATATGTTTTAAACACAAAATAAAAAAAATAAACAAGATTTTAAGGGTCACCAATGTCTAACAAAGGTAACTCAAGATATATAAAAGTTATTATCAATATAAAATCAATCTCAAAAGTCACTACCAAAATATATATATATATATATATATATATATATATATATTATATAAACCTCAATAATAATCCTTTTAAATAAATTATTTTCAAATTAACAACCTAATTATATTTTGTAATCAATAAAAATCCACTAATATGGCTTTTATTTAGATATTTAATAAATTATATATTAAATATATATATGTATAATATTTTCACATAATACCCAAATCACAACACAACAATAGTCCTTATTGTAGCTGGAAAAATTTGTTTTTTGATATATTATCTTCTTTAGCAACCATACTCTTCATTTTGTGATTGTATTGCTTCTTTAGACAATGTTGAGTAATGTGCTTAACTTTTCTATAATATAAGTACAAACCTTTTTGATGACATCAAATCTTTTCTTATTTACTAAGAAATTTAAAATGTACCAAATTAATTTACATCAATTCTGGCTTAGTCAAATAAGTTTTTGAAAACTTAGGAGCTGTTGTTATTAACTGATTTATTTTTCTCAAACCAAATTTATATTCTTGATACCTTTCAAATAATTAATTATTGAATGTAATGGCTTAAGCAATAAATTGTTCCAAGGAATCTACTTTTGACATTGTTAGTAACAAATCTTTGATGTTATCTTTCAATCCATAATAAAATTAATTGATAAGAGCTTTGTTATTCCACTTCACATCACAAATAAAGTTTTAAAATTCAACAACATAAATTATGGCTGACAATAATTCTTATCGTAAAGATAAGAACTTAGTCTCTATTATCTTTTTTCAATCACTTTTGCCAAATGTGACTATAAATACTTCAAAAAATGAATTCAAAGCATAAAAATGTCATGAATCCTTTTCCATTAAAGGTGCAAACTAAAAAAGAGCACTTTTAGATAGAAGTGAGTTTATGAATCTAATTTAAGTAAATTTATTAGAATATTGGAAGGATATAACTTTTGATAAATCTTAATTTGTTATAAAAATCATTAAAATTTTGATCTTGTTTCATCAAACTTCTTAAGCATATTAATTTTTTCCAGTTTTATGTTTATAGAAGCAAGACTTCCTAGATTTTGTTGTGAGGCTGATTTATTTATTTTTTTAATTATACAACTTTTTAGCATAGGCATTAGACTTCTTCTATAGATGTAGGAATAGTGCTTTTATGATTAATATTAATAATATATGAAATTTCTACTCTAAGAATATTGATAAATTTTTAAAGATCTATAATAATTATAAATCTATTTTTACTTTTATTAAGTATTATATCTATAATTTTTTCTTCTATTTTAGACAACTTAACAAATCTATAATTCAAATTAGAGGAGGATAATCTATAATCTTTAATATTAAATAAAAATTTCAATAAAGACAGATGATCTATTCTCTTTAAGAAAAAAAATGAAGATTAGAAAGCAAAGAAATTTAGTTTAAAGGTGGATAGTCTACAACCTTCAAACACAATAATAGAAGTGGAGTATTCCACTCACTTCTAAAATATAAAATAAGAATAATGAATCTTTATTCTTATCAAATTCTCAAGGACATGCAATATAAATAACTAAAGTATCAAAATATTCTTGTGTCACTTTAAAAGAATAAAAATCACTTAAAGATGGAATTAAATTAGAATGGCTATTGCTAAAGACAAGAAGAATAGAGATTCTTAAAATGAGACTAGAAACAAAAAAAAATATTGACAAGAGTGAAGAAGGCTTTATTTTTATCTCTATATATACTATCTATCTAAGAACTAAATGGCAATGTTCTATAGGACCTCCAATATGTGTCTAATTTATAAGACATATATTAAAGGTACAAGATGAATTTTTTATGTGTGTATCATGTAATTAATTTGTTTCATAAGCTACCAACATGTGTAACATGTGGCTAACTTGTTAGCCAAGTTTCTAATCTATCAATCACCTATAGACATGAATAAAAATAAAATCACATCTATAAAGCTTCTAAAAAGCTTTTCTATAAGATATTATCAAATAAATCTACTTTTATATAATTATCTAAGTAACATGGATATAAAAAAGTAGTATAAATAGGAGGCAAGACTAAGATACATCTCAATCTTGCTAACACAAGTCTTGGAGCAATCCAAAGTGTTGCTTTGTTTTCTTGATATCAATCTAGTTCTTATTCTTATTCTTGCCAACTATCTAGTATTTTGTTCTTATCAACTAGTTAATTCTTTATTCTTGAAATCAATCTAGTTTTATATTCTTTTCCTTGTCTCTTTATTAATCTATTATATTGCATCTATGATATAATATGATCATCTTTTGGTTGAATTTACTTTTTATTTATATAAATTTAAATATAAATCATTCAATTTTAAAATAAATATTTATTATCTAAATAATTTTTGGATTTTTCAATGAATTAATAAAATTTGGTCTCATTATAAAAGAAAATAATCATTTATTCATTGTATGCAAATTTTTATATATTTTAATAAGTATTTTTTTAAAAAACAAATATTTTTGTAATCAAGATAGCACATTGAATTATAAAGTCAATAATAAAAGGTCCACTTTGCTTGTCAAGCAACTCTTCAAGACATTGGCCTTTAAACTTGTTTTAAACAAGTTTAAATATCTATTAATCAATTTGAAGACTAGTAATAAGAAAAGAGGTCAATATGTCCTTGAATTAAATAGAAACAAATAGAAGACAAATAACAGATAATATTGACAAAGCTTTTTATATTGTGGTTAAAAATTTTCATCTTAAATCTATTATTATAAAATTCAAAAATTTCTAAAGTGAACTACAAAGAAATCCTCAAGATTTGGAAAATATTTGTTTTAATTTTTAGTCTAATCTTTATAAAAAAAACTTCAAAAATTCAAAAATCATAGAAAAGCCACAACTCTCTTATTTTATAATATTCTATATAAGATCACAAAGAATATGAATAAAGATTTATTTAAGCTATTTAGTATATATGAAAATGAAGAAGTTATAAAGGAGATGGCTATAGGCAAAGCACTCAATTCAAATAGAATAAATATTAAATTTTTTCAAACCTTTTAGTACATCATTGGTAATAATTATATTTGCATGATTAACCATACTTTAGCTAAAGGTTAGTTTCCATATAGTATTGTTAAAGGATACATTATCTTTTTATATAAAAGTAATGATAAAATAAAGTTGGGCAATTGAAGATCAATTATTAATAAATATTTCCTATAAAATTCATACTAAAGTTATTTAAAGATAAATCCAAGCGATTCTCATGGAAATTATTTATCCTAATCAAGTTACATTCCCTCATCTAAGACTTATCTTAAATAACATGTTAGCTACATAAAAGAAAATAATTTGAGCCAAAACTTCAAAATAATCCCTTTTCTTTCTAAAAATTGATTTTTCTAAAATTTATAATATAATCTCTTAGAACTTTATGGTTAAAGCCTTAGAGAAACTTAATTTTGATAATTCCTTCTTTCATATGATTAAAATTATTCTCTAAGGTGTGAATACAATAATTGGCATTAATAAAAAAATTATAAATTATTTTTCTACAAAAAGAGGTATAAGACGAGGTTGTTTTTTGGCACCTCATCTCTTTATTTTGGTTGGCAAAATTCTTAATATTACTATACAACAAGTTTTCAAATATTACCATCTATAAGATATTTATATTCTTTGGAATTTCAATTAATAAATCATTAATTAATATACAAATGGCTCCACAATCACTATTTAAGAAGAGGAAGAAAATATTCTCTATTTGGTAAATATCATCAAGCAATTTAACTTGGCTTCTAGTCTTAAAATAAATTGGTTCAAATCCATTGCTTATTGGCAATTTAAAAAATTTAACAAATTGATATGGACCAATCAATTTGATTGGACATAGATATCTAATACAAATATTAGTAAATTCCTTGGAAGTCTCTTTGATGTTTTCTTGAATACACAAGATATTGATTAATTTTTTATCAATAGAATGAAACAAAAATTAAACTATTGGTACTCTACCAAAATCGATATGGCAAATAGAGTTATTATCATAAATAATATTTTATTTTCCTCATTATATTTCTATTTAGCCATATGGATTGGCTCTTTAAAGGCTATTTAAAAAATTAAATAGATGGTTAAAAAAATTTTGTAGAAAAATACTACTTCTTTAATTTGGTCCAAAGTAATATGGCCTGTTTGTTGTAAAGCTCATGAAAAAGGAGGCCTTGGCATTATTAACCTAGAAAAAGCCACCAAAGCTTTCTTATACAAATAAATATTATTGGCTCTTCAATTGGGTCAAGAAAATATTCAAAAATTTCTTAGATTTAAAATGATGAATATTAAACCTATTGCTTATAGAATTTGAGCACCAGATCCAATTTGATCACTCATGGCAAATCATAAATGGAATATTAGGTCTAAAATATGGAATAAAATAGAAAAAAATTGGACATATATATATATAAGTATTTTTAGTTCAATTCTCCTACTTCCTCTCATAATATATAGAATTATTTTTTATGCTGAAATCCTCAATTTCTTTTAATTGACATTCACTTAGAATTCCATCAAGTTATGATTCTCCACTCAAATAATCTTTATTGTATCAAAAATCTCTTTAAAGAGCCAATGACTCCTCTCACTACAAAAGAAACAATATTCACATACCACATTTTATTATTTTATAGCTCTATTTAGAATTTCTTTTACATATATTTTTCAATCTCTTAAAAATTATACTTCAATATAATAATGTCCTTCCAAAATTTAAAAATTGGATTAGATTATATAAATTAGGAATAGATCATCTTCTTGATGTGGTATTTCAACTCCCTTCAAAATATGTAGGTGTGGAAGAATAGAAATAGTTTGTTTTATCTTATTCCATGAAATTTTATATTTTTTTGAGTAGGCATTTAATCTAGAACCTTATACTTTAATAATTTTCTTTGATTTTAATAAGACTTACAAGACAATCAAAATCAAATAGAAGATTTTTTAAAAAAATTTAGAATTGTTTCAAAAACAAATTCAATAAAAAAAAGAGATTTTGGTGTTGATTTCTTCTATGGTCTAGTTAATAATTTGATCTTTGATCCTCTATCATATTTTTGGATTAATAGAAAAGAATTCATGACTTATTTTATTAAATTTAGTAAAAAGTTTGTTTGACTTATATAGCACAAAAATATAGAAGTTAATACTTGGAGGAAAAAAATCAATACTAATATTGATATTCATTATGTTATGTATCAACTATAAATGCCTAAATCTATTCTCTCTTGGTTTTGGGACTATCATCAAGCCTATTATATCTCAAAATTGAGCCACTTCTCTTTTATAAAAATCAACATTTAATTCTTGGAATTAGAATCATTGAAAGTCCTTTACTTAGCAAGAAGCTATTTTTATAAAATCTTTTCTCTCTAGATTCAAATATTTTTATAAAATATGATTCTTATTAAGAGAACTTTTTTTATAGACTATTTGGATTCAAAGAAACAAGTTTGTTTTTGAAAATGAAGTATAGAGTACATTCTATACTAGAAGTATAGTTTTGAAGGATCTTATTGAATATGGACAAATTTGTTGGAAATTTGTCAAAAATAAATTAACAAAACACCTACAATATGAGTCTTTTCTATTTAAGAGATGAGATAACTCTTAAATGGCTAAACACATATTTCGTTTAGAAATGACAAAGTAATTAAGTAGAACTCTAGAATATCTCAATGTAATGTAATCATATAAAAAAGAATAAATGAGCTCACTTTAGTGATTGCTCTTTGTTCTTAGTACTCTTAGTTCCGCCTCTAGATATAAGAAGTTAAGTAGTCAGTTGTATTTTTTCTATTCCATTAATGCATTGGATACATCTTGGTTTTGTGTCAAAATATATATATATATATATATATATATATATATATATATATATATGATTGATATTTAATACTTGCACATGTTAAAG